>JACEEZ010010078.1:37500-140000 GCA_016584305.1 Chionoecetes opilio | reverse complement strand
TATAAAAAAAAAAGTGAATTTTTTTTTTGACCCCCCAAAAAGTGATGGTCTGGGAACGTAACCCCTATTTTCCTATTGAACCTGTTATTCGCCGAACACGAATTTTGCCGTGCACGACGGGGTCAGGACCGTAACTGTCGTGTTCGGCGGGGTCCGACAGTATATATATACAGGGCGGTCCCGAAGATACGAGCAGTTAGGTTCCACCTGGCATACTCGTAAAGCGAAATCTCGTATAGCTAAATACATAACTAATAGTAAAATATAGGTTTGGTTCCAGGACCCCATCAAAGACATGTTTTCAAGCTAAAATAAACTATACCAGACACAACAAACACACAGCATCTATATTACCCACACTGTACTCCCTATTCTGTAGAAAAAGCATTCTGAAAGAGTAAATAGCACACAAAAGGTTGTACTGTAGAGGGACGGGGTTGTACAAGACGTACTGTAGGGGACGCCGCGTGATACAAGAGAGGGTAGGGTAGGTAAGGGACAAGGGAGGGGTGCGCAGACCTCTTCCACTGCCCACAAACTCGTCTCTGCGCATCTGAATCATTGTACATTGGTGTGTACACTTTAGCTAGACACGGGTTACACCAAACACAGAGTTCACACACAGGTTTATTTCGGCGGGAATATGTAGGTACAGCGAAGGAATGCCACGAGGAACAGAGAGAGGAGGAGTGGTGTCCTCTCACTGTGGTGGTAGGTAGGTAACTGCCAGAAGCTGGTCTAGGAAGCCAGGGCGGGAACCCAGCAACGGAGGTGTGGGAAGAATTTGGGTCACGAGCGAGTCAGGTCCACGCCAGATGTTGGCTTGACCTTTAGGGGTAATTAGCCAGGTGTGCAGCCCCAAGCTTGGGGCCACCACAATACTCCCCTTTTCACCCGCGAGTCAGGTCCACGTCAGGTGTTGGCTTGACCTTTAGGGGTAATTAGCCAGGTGTGCGGCCCCAAGCTTGGGGCCACCACAACATCATCATACAGCCCAGATGTATACGTGGTAGGGCGGCCTTTTGAAACTGGTAATTTTACTCACCCCAGTTTGAATGTTGTAGCATTGGATTTTCGATCTCGTATATTGAAAATAGACCCTAATTTACTCAGCTCGTATAATTGATTTCTCGTATACCGAATGCTCGTATAATGGGACCTCCCTGTATATACAGGGTGTAACACGAGTTTCTGCAACCTTGGGACTGCTACACTACCTTCTCTTGTATCACGCGGCGTCCCCTACATTACGTCTTTATTGCTTGTTATGCATGTTTTATGTTTAATTAATGTGCAGTTATGTTATTTTGTGTGCTATTTTCTCTTTCAGAATGCTTTTTCTATAGAATAGGTAGTACAGTGTGGGTAATATAGACGCTGTGTGTTTATTGTGGTTGCTATAGTTTATTTTAGCTTGAAAAACATGTCTTTTTTTTTTTTTCTTTTTTTTTTTTTAATTGATGGGGTCCTGGAACCAAACCTATATTTTACCATTAGTTATGTGTTTCGTTATACGAGATTTCGCTTTACGAGTATGCCAGGTGGAACCTAACTGCTCGTATCTTCGGGACCTCCCTGTACATGAAAACAGCAGGGCTGTAATAAACAATACTGTAAAAGGCTAAGTGGCATTGTGTTGGGGCGGGGGAGAGTGTAACACGTGACAGCTGACGGGCAGCCTCTCAGCTTAGTCGCTCCTTCCTACCCCGCCCCGACACGTTGCCAAGTAGCCTTTTACAGTATTGTGTATTACAGCCTTGCTGTTCTCATGTACTGCTTATTTGGTAAATAACATGTCCATTAATACCAATTGTATCGCTATAAGATAATGTAATGTTCCATTACTAGTAAAAATAATGATTAAATCATTCAAAATTTCACCGAGGGGCAACCGCGAGTACACACTGCACTACCTCCATACGTCGCCTGCCATTGTGAAATTACTGGCCGCGGTAATTTTTCTCACTTCAACTCACGTCTAAATGAAGCTTCAAAATGCCTGTGTATAGAATATTTTCTGCTTAGAATAAAATGTTCTTTCACCTGTATCAATATTTGCAGAAACTCGTGTTACACCCTGTATCAATATATATACAGCTAAGTATTAATTATCCGACCTTGGGGGGAGCGAAGGTAGGTCGGATAATTGGAATAGTCGTATGTTCGGATGTACATAATTTAATAAATATAATAAAGAATAGATATATAATGTACAGGTGTACTGGTTGGTGTAGGTGTTTGCCTGGCAGCTCTCTTGAATGTTTCCTGCAAGGTTAACTGCTTTGATGATGCTCTTCTATAACTTAGAAACCTGGAGTGCAACATATACTGGTTCATGACTTCCTGAGTTGTGAATTCATTCCTTGTTTCCATGAAGGAAATCAATTTTTCTAAACCTTGTTGTGCATCATCCCAAGTCACTTGTGAATTTCCGTCATTAGTTTCTGTACCAGCATAAAACTTGAACAAGTTATCTTTGGACTTTAAAATGTCCACCACAGAAATGTTATACATTATACCACAGTATACTTGCCGATGTTAAATTCCCGACATATATCTTGCCTAGGAACACCTTGTTCTACTTTCCTTATAATATTAACTTTCTGTTCAATGTTCAACACAACACGCTTACGTTTAGCACTTGTAGACGACATTATTCACTGTAGAAAGTAAAATAAATGGCCAAAACAAGACACAATGTGGTGGTGAAGCAGCCAACAGCAAGTGTAAATAAACTCTGAAAACACCCGCCAACGCCACGCCGCTACCAGCGCTGCGAGCGGGTAGTGAGAAAAACACGAAGTACCTGCCTCCCGTCCGCCGCCGAATTCAAACGTCTGACCGAGGGTCGGTTGTCTGGAATTGTTTAATAATTTATCCGACTTGGGACATAGAAGAAAAAAGTCGGTGTTTGGCCAAGTCGGATGTTGGGAATTTGGCTGTATACAGTAAACCCTCGCGTATTCGGACCATCATTATTCGGATTCCGAATTTATGTGAAAGCCCTGATTATCATAATTGCATTATTTCATTATTGCATCCCTAAATGTTATTTACGTAAAAAAAATTGAATTATGAACGTAGAGGTCAAAGTAGTTGGCGTAGTTCCATCGTCGCCATGGGTAAACACATGCGCACAACAAGATCATAATATTCCCCCATAAAATTACCACAGAAAATGTACTTGAACACAAACAGGCCAGTCTTGAAAATATTTTACTCGCCAACTGTTGAAAGTCTAACGCACTTGTCTCGTCCTGGACGCAAGAAAAAAGTTTCAAAGAAAACTTTGAATATTATCAAAAGACAGTTAGTGAAATCTCCTACCAAAACAGCAAGATAATTGAAGTCAATAAACCCACAGTTACTAGGTACAGTGTGTGTAAGGAGCGTGTCTCGTTACATCCGTAAAGTCTTGCAATTTCTTAACCCACCGCTCAACCTTTCGTTGAGTAACCCAGTCTCCCTCACAATTTTTTTTGAACTAAAACCGATCTTATATAAGCTGTGAATACGGGTGATCTGGTCTGCAGTCAACTGTGGCTTAGGCCCCTTATCCAACTGAGCGAAACCACTTTCCCAAAATGTTTTGGTGACGTTTTGGGAAATCAAGCCGGGACTGACGATAAGAAACAATGTCCTGGTCACTGACCATTAATGACTAATGATTTGAAAAGCTGCGAGTGAGTTCCCAGACATCTTTTTTTTTTCAATCATTCCCCATAGGAAGCGCCAGGAGGGAATTAAAGAAATTTGTCAAGGAGCAAGACGGATGCAAGACACCGCCACCTCCTCTGTCTTCCACTGTATGCTTTTTAGTCGCGCACCTGTTTTCTTATGGTAAACACCTCATTACCCGGTCTGTGTTCGGACAATGGCGAAAGTGTTTGTGGCTTTTGGGGCTGTTCCTGGCCTCCTGGAGGTGCTGTTGTTCCTCTGCTTTATCCTGGCTGTATTCCTGATGGCTCCCCCAGCTGTGACACCACAATACCTTTGACAACCACGGCCTGTGTCTGGCTTGTTATTGTTGTTGTGACCTCTTCTGCTTAGGATCGCTTTCTAGGTCTGTCAAGCCCAGGTCCAGTCCAGGTCGTCGTCACGACAACATCAACGTGTAAAGGTGAGGTAGTTTGAGTTAGTTTTCAGGAAGTTAGAGGGGATAAGGGTATCGTGGGAGATGGGGGAAATTGTCGGGTAGGGGGGGGCAGGGGGGTTTGCACAGGCGAATAGCTTGAAGTATTAGAGGGGGTAAGTGTGTCGTGAGGTGTTAAGTTTGGTGACCATGTGAGATCCTTTTTAGTGGACGGGGAAGGGATGGGGGGGCATGGCACTGGGGTCAAAAGGGGGGTTCAGAAGTGGGAAATGTTTTGGAATGCAAGGGGAAGGGAAAAATAGGCGGGGACAGGGAGATGCGGATCGGTGTGAGGTGGTGGGGAAAGAGCAGGCACAGTGCCCGCTATGTTGTGAAAAAAGTCAGGGGACAAGGACAGTGGTTTGCGGGGCAATAGCTGAAAATTTGGTGGTCGCCACAGTACCGGGAAAGGGGATGCGGCCCCAGAGCTTTATAAAAAAGCTCCAGGGCACAAAAGGAACTGGGGTTTCGGGGGGAAAGGGTGAAAAAAAGCGGGAAAATTAAGGTTTGAAGAGATCCAAAAGCAAAAGGGTGGAGAATGGGGCGGGGGAACTGGGGAACTAGAACAGTGAAAGGGGTAAACTGAAGGGGGAAAAAGAGGGGATACAAGCCCTGGAGGGGATTTTTAAAAACCTTGCAAAAAAGTAAGAAAAAATGGAGGCAAAAAGGGGCGGGTGGGGTTTTTAATGAGGGGGGGTTTTTGGGGGCCAGACCCACCAGGGGGCCCTGGGGATGGGGGCTGCTTACGTTGGGACTCCCCCAAAGCAGGCTTTGCCCGAAGGAGAGGAAAAGTGGGGGAGCTGCAGCGGGGGAAGATTTCGTAGCAGGGGGGTCTAGGGATGTTGAGGGTGGGGGGTGAGGCTAGGGGAGCGCAGCGGAGGAAGATGTCGAAGTAGGGCCCTGGGGGGGCGTTTGAGGGTGTGGGTGAGACGGGGGGAAACCTGCCCCCTCCTAACCCTCGCCAGTTGAGGCCTGAAGTCGTGGGGGGCTGGTCAAATCCGCCCCCCCTCGCTTTTGCCTGTAGCGGCAGCTAAAGCTGTGGGGGCGTTTTTTGAGGCTGGGGGGCCTGATCCCCGCCCCCCGGGGGGCTGGGGCCCGCTCGGGCCCCAGTGGGGGAGATGAGGGTAGTGGAGTTTTCCCAAACCCCCGGGGGGGTCAGGACTAAATAGAAAAGGGGGGGGAAAAACCCCCGGGGAAAAGAATTTGGCCCAACGGTTATAGGGGACAGTATGGGGGAAGAATGTTGGGGCCGAAAAGTGGCTAGAGAGACCAGAAGAGTGTGCTGGTTAGCCGAGTGGAAAGGGGATGGAGGATGTTTGAAGGAGGGGGAGGGAGGGGGTAAATGGTTTTTACAGGAAGGAATGGTGATAATGGGGGGAGGGGGGAACACCCTTGGGAGTTGGGGCCCCGAGCAAAACGGGGGGGAAAGGGGGAGGGAAAGTCCCTTTAAGGATAAAAAAGAAGGCGGGAAGAAAGTCGAGTGGCTGGGGGTGGGAATCATGGGGCCCCCTGGGGAAAAATGCAGGGTATGAGGAAAGGGAAAAGGGCGACACAAACAACGCTCCAAGAGGGGGTTTGTAAGAATAAAAGCAGAGTGCATTTGGGGATCCGGGGGACTATGGAGAAAGCTTCATAGCCCTTTGGAGGGGGGGCACCCCCACAGGAGGTCTTTGGGGGAACAAAGTGCCCCTAAACTGGGAAGGAGAGGGGCGGAGTGTGGGAGAATGCTTGAGTGGATACGCGCGAGGAGAAAAACTCGCAATTTTGAGGGAAAAGAGGGGGGACAAATGCAAAATATTTGACTGTTGAAAAACAAAAGGGAATGTGAGGATGGGCTGTGTAAAATTTTAGGGGAGGGAAAATTTTTTAAAAAAGGGAAAGACCTCGCAGAAAAAATGAATAAATGGAACATTGACATAGTTGGGTGATAGAAAAACAAATGGAGGGAGAATTAAAACTTAGATCTGAGACTTACAGTATGATGGGAAAGGGGTAGAAGAAAACCCGCAGAAAAAGGGTGGCGGAGTGGGAGTCTTGGGGGCAGGAAGCGGGGTTAAGATGTAGGGGAGCTAAAATGTAGGAGGGTGTGAATGGGGTAGGATATCATGGAGAAACGTCGGGAATAAAGGGGGCAAAGGGGAAAAGGAAAAAGGATTTTGGGTGATAGTTTTTTTTACATGACAGGGGAAAAGGAAAAGGGAGCGAAAAGCCGGAATAAAAGGGAAGTATAAATTTGTGCAAAGGTTTGTAAAAACAAAAAAAGAATTTGAAAATTGAGGGTGATGGGAGACATGAATGGTCCCCATTGGTGTGTTGGAGAGGAAAAAATGGAAAGGGCCCTTTTGCTGCGGCTTTGCGGGAGGAGAATAAATTAAAAATTTTTGAATGTGCCCCGGGGCGAAGGAAGAGTGCCCGGGAAGGGAAGGGAAAATGAATCCCCTTTGATTTTTATGTTATGAACCGGAAGGCTAGAGAATGGGTGAGAAGTATGTGGGGGGAAAGGGGGAAAGGAAAATCCGAGCGAGTGACCTTTAAGGGCCAGGGAAATTGGAGTAGATTTTTTGAAGGAAAAAAGAGTAACGTGAAAGAGGAGAGGAATGACTTTGGGGAAACTTAGAGACAGACGGGGATTATTTCAGGAAGGGGTGATAATGGGACGGGAAGCTGGGGAAATGGGTTTGGGGGCGGGAGAGAGGTGGGTGAGAGAAGAAAATTTGTTAAGGAACTTAAAAAAAGGGGGCCGAAAAAGAAGCTAGGCAGAACAAGTCGAGAAAATTTGGCAGGCAAAAAGATTTTGGGGGAAAATGAGATCGACAAGGCCGGGGAAAGAAAGGAAACGTCAATTGGGAAGTGTGGGGAGGGGGGAAAAGAATGGTCAAACAGTGAAGCTGAAAGAATAGATTTATGAAAGGGCTTTGGGGAAAAAAGGGGATAAGAGTAACAAAAGGGGGTTGAAATGTTTGGGTTTAAGGAAGGAAAAGAGTGAATGAAGAGAGAAAAGTGATCAGAGAACTTAGGGGAAAAAAGGGGAGGAAGGAGGTTTGGGAATGGTATAAGTTTTTTTGAGAGGGAAGAGAGTAAGCATACAGGAAATGTAGAAAAAACTAGGGGGTGAATGGCAGGGCACTAAAGGGGGAAAAAGGAAATGGCCAGAGCGTAGAAGACTTCTGGAAAGTATTGGGTGTGAAATGAGCCCCGATAGTGACTTTTGGGAGGAAAATAGAGGAAATGGGTGGGTGAAAAAAATTAGAATGGATGAGATTTAAGGGGATGTAAGGGAAAATGAAAAATGGAAAGGCCCCTGGAATGGCGGTATCCCGAAGAATTGTATAGAGAGGGGGTGAGGGGGTAATTGAGGGAAAGCATGAGTTGTTTGGACATATAAATAGGAAAGGGGGCCTGGGGCCTGGAAAAAGACAGTAGAGTGACCCTCATACATAAGGGGGGCACAAGAGTAGAAGGGGATTAAAAAATTAAAAAGGGCCAAAAAAACGGAAAGTGACACGGGGATGTAAGATTTTTTTGTGGTGTACTGAATGAAAAAAAGGTGAAGTTGTGGAAAAAAATTTAAAGGTTTATGGGTTTAAGAGAGAAAAGGATTCAGAAAAGACAAAAGGCGGGGTTTAGGACAATATGTTTGTAGGGGAAAGAAGTTTAGAAAAAGGAAAAAAAAAAGGAGGGGAAAAAAGAAAAATTACCTTTTCCCAATTTTGAGAAAGCGTAAAGACAGAGTGGGTAGGAGAATGCTATGAAGGTATTGGAAAACGATTGGATGAGTGAGAAGGTTTTTAAAATAAAAAGCAGATGTAGGAAAACACAGGCCAAATTTTAGTAGGGGTTTAAACCCGAGACGGGAAAGGGTGAAAAGTAAGAGGGAGTAAGACAGGGGTGTGTCCTTTCCCTCTAAATTTTTTTGGGTTTTTATGTTTGGGGGAAATGGGGAGTGAAGGAAGCGTCCCGGGCTGGGGTGAAAATTGGAGATGAAAATGTTGAGTGGGACGGGGTATGCAGAGATGTGGTGCCTTAGTGAAAAAAACCCCAATGAGCACAAGAGATGTTAATGCGGGGCGAGTATTTGGGAAGGGGCTTCAAAGTTAGGCTCAGTAAAAGGGGAAGTCAAGTGTTGGTGGTGAAAAGGGGATGACCTGATGATTACAGGGTTTGGATGGTGGGTGGGAATGAAAAAAGAGAACGAAAGAGTACAAGTAATCTGGGTATTTTTTTGGATGATAAAACCCGTGAGAAAAATAAACCAAAGGAGAGGATAGCTGAGCCAACCATGGGTTTTGGAAAGGGTAGGGAGTGTGGCAAAATGTCGGGCCAAAAAGGTTTAAATGGTGAGAGGAAATATGGAAGGGTTTTGGCAGTCCCTAGCATATGTAAAGGCCTGGAAACAATGGTGTGGGGCTAGGGAAGGAGTTTTACAGAATGGAAAAACAAGAACAAAGCAGGGAGAATGCCTTAGGGGGCCAATAGTTGGCAGTGGAAGCGATTTGAGGGGACATTTGGGGTGGGCACGTTCAGAGAGAGGATTTGAAAGGCAGGGCTGGGGGTTTCAAAAGCTAGACTGCAACGAATGGTGACACAAAAGGGCAAACAAGGTTTTGGGGCTGGAAAAATTGGGAGGGGAAATGGGTTAAAACCTCATAAAAATTTGGAAAAAAAAGGGGGGTTTTGGGGGGGGGGGAGGGGAACTGGAAAGTTTTTTTACAGGGGGTGATGAGACATGGAGGGTGGCTTTATGCAAAAAGGAAATAAATAGGAGAGTGGAAGAGAAAAGGGGGAAGAATGGCTGAGGGGAATGGTGAGAAATCAACACTGGGAAGGTACAGGAGAAAGGACCACCCCGGTATGAAAGGTTCTATTTATTTGGGGGCTATGGGGGACCACTCTTCAGAGCCAGGAAAAAAGTCGCTTTGGGGGTAAATAGTCGTATGTACAGGGAAGAAAAGAAAGGCAGAAGGGGTGTGAGACGTGTGGGCCGGGGGGGATGAAACCTGGAGACTTGATGCGGGGAAAGTTAAAAGGTATGAGTTTTGCTAGAACACAGATGTTGGAGGGGGTTTGGGAGGAGAGGTCGGAGTGGAAAAGGCAGAGATGAGAGAAAAGGAGAGTGGAGATGGAGTACCCGTGGGGGTTGGGGGTGCTGAGTTGGGGGGAGTGACAGGGCGGTTTATTGAGAGTGTAAAAGAATTCTTGGAGAACTCTTGGAGAGCACGTAGGAGAGAGCATGAGAGGCAGGGGGCCCCTCAGTGATGGGGGACCCCGTATGAATGTGATGCAGAGAGAGGAAGGAGGGGAAAAAGAAATCCCTAGTTTTGCTTCCCCCTTTTGCTTCTCTCCCAACAGATTACATGTGTGGGAGAACGCCGGACCAAAGGCTTCACTGACAGCATCTGCTGGGTGACTCCCAAATCAAGATCAAGATCAAGATCAAGATCAAGATCAAGCTCGAGCTCGAGCTTGACACCCTAGCATCCTAGCACCCTAGCAAACCCCACCCTCAAAAACTTGTCAATATTGTCAAGTACCTGAAAAAATCAATTAGTCTTTCAGAGTCCAGCGGTGACCAGTATGTAAAATATTGTGTCCAGCAGTGAAAGGGTATTAAATCCCGTACCCATTCTCTGCTAGGTAAGCAGGGGCTAGTTAAAACAGAAAAGGCCCAAATTGTCTCTACCTAGAGTTGGGAACTACCCAACACACCACCAGAACGAAAATCCAAAGATTAATTTAAATTAAACAACTGTCAATAAGCAAGCATCAATTATTCAAAAGCAAACAAAACCTCAATAGTTGAATAATAACGATAACTTACATTCCTCCCCTCTTCTCTTTCTCTCTCTCAAATGCAACAGGATGGTGAAATTAGCTTTGTTAGAGAAAATTTTATTTACCTGGGTTGATGCGTTACAAGATCTGTGTGTCCCTATATGTACTGATAAATGAAGATCATGTGTGTAGAAGTGACTGACAACAGGATGGATATTTCTTTGAACAGATATTGCAGAAACAGTACGTTCTAGGATCATGATAAGTATCAAATAACGAATGAAAATTTCCAAATAAAACATGGAAACATGAAGGTGTCAGTGAGATAAAAAAAAATGGTAATGAAGGTTTCAAGATTAAGATAAAATATTTAGAGTAATCGTCCAGAGCATTTCATCATTCCTGATTTAATGCAGTCAAAATATAGCCATTATCGAATATATCAAGAATATGTCGTCACTTTTGCATAGTCGGCCATTTTTAAATAATCTGCAATCAAAATATGTAAATATTATGGGAAGCGGGGATGGGTGTTGGTGGTGGGGTTAGCAGGGATGGGTGTTGGTGGTGAGGAAGCGGGGATGGGTGTTGGTGGTGTGGAAGCGGGGGTGGGTATTGGAAGTGGGAATGTGGGTGGGAACGGGGGTGGGTGTTGTGGAATGTGGGTCGGTGTTGGGGATGAAGTAGGGTAAATAATGGCAGATTCTTGAAGGACTCCATCATCTCTCTCTCTCTCTCTCTCTCTCGGTGAAACACCTCCTCTGACGTCATCAGTAATATTCGCACGGCGGCTGGAATGGTGCAGATTTTTTCCCCGCGCTTTTTACAAAAGTCGTGTTTTTACGGAAATAAGGCGTGGAAATGAATTCTTTTTTGTGGATTAGGGGTTTTAAATGAACAACATATTTATGCAAAGAAGAAATGGGTCTGGACGATTACTTTAAGGCTGGATACAGGAGAGCAGAAGAGGATGAAAAGAAAGTATTGAAATTTATTAAAGATGTAGAAGTAATAAAAGACCATACTGGATAAATCAACATGCAGCTATGAAGGATACCAAACAGTAAAGGGATGTAATTAAGAAACTGATGGTAGATAGCAGTGGCAAAATTAGGAAATGATGAAACATAAATATGAGATAGAAAACTGAGAAACTGGCAAAGGAGAAATACTTGATAATGTAACGTAAATTCATCACAAAGATAATGTCATCACAGGAGACATACTATTTGCTAATATGAAATTAATAGTGTATTTAATTTCATGGATGAAGAAATATTAAGAGAACTGATGGCATGATATAATCAGGACTCTAATACACTGCTGTGATCTAGTCACCTACAAGAATAAGCACATAAACAACAATGGGGACTTTTGAAGTTACATATCTGCCACCAGAGGCGACCACTCTAAACAACTTCTTGGCCCGCATTACATGTTAGATTACTGTGATTTTACTTCATTTATGAAAGAAGCAGTGGGTCAAAATAGCATTAAACACAAATAAAATGATAAAAAGCTATTCAATTAAATACAAGAGGAGAAAACTTTGCTGTAGTTACCGTGAATGGCGGCGTAAAAGTAGACTCTTTGAGCCTGAAAAAATCTTTCCAAAACTAGGGGTCGACTTATACGGCTAGGATAAAATGCGAACCTTTACCACCGAGTGGCAAACAAATGGATCAGCACTACTAAC
This sequence comes from Chionoecetes opilio, assembly GCA_016584305.1. Lineage (NCBI taxonomy): Eukaryota > Metazoa > Arthropoda > Malacostraca > Decapoda > Majidae > Chionoecetes > Chionoecetes opilio. The sequence continues at coordinate 128,400 of JACEEZ010010078.1, read as the reverse complement.
AATCGCTGTACACCACTTACCATAACTCCAGCAGGTTACCACAAATATTTCCAACTAAAACTTGTGTTCGGTGAACTTACTTAACATATTTAACACAGATTTATATATAAGTAAGAAAATAATAATAAAAATTCAGTTTATATCAACACAAAACCATCGACTGTTTCCAACAGCTGATACACAGTTTGTAAACACTGACCGGAACGCCACTGAACCTAAGTGGCCAGTCAGACAACTACAATATGCGCCACTTTTTGAGCAGTCCAATGCAAATGGAGGAGGGCACTGGTAAGTCCAGTCCAGTCATACTACCGTGTTTTACTATAATATACAGTATGTAGCGGTACTATCAGGGGACTACGGTGTTTTTCAAGTGAAAACAAGAGGCGGACTTATAGTAAAGATTCATATCTTCATATAAGTGGTGTGGTGTCATGTGTTTTTGTGAGAAGTTACCGTATACCGTACCGTAGCCTATCCACATTTAAGCTTAGGCCTACCAGTAGCCTACCGTATTTTGGGGGCTGACTTATACGGCAAGTATAGGCCTAACCCGTAATCTTGAGCTAATAATCTTGGGGTTGACTTGTACGCCGCCATTTACGGTATATCTCCGAAAATGAGCCAGTATTGAAACAATGTGGCAATTGTATATTTTAACAGAAAAGTTAAGCTACCTACTATGACCGCTGATCTGCTAACTCAAAACTGAACTTCAATAATATCAAACCAATAAACAGCAAAAATATTAATCAGAAGCTAACGATTATCATAAACTGCAAATTTTTATCATTAATTTTTTTTCCTAAAACCCTGAAAGTTGCTCCTTAGAAATAGTGAATTACAACTTTAAGTTTTGGAAACTTGACACATGTCCCTTGATGGTGGTCACCAATGTATTTATCCCTTGACATGGACAAAGTAGTCCTCCAGGTAGGGCGTCTGGTTCTGAGACTTCTGGTTGAGCTAGTTCTTGCAAACCTGGCCATCAAGAGTCCCAAGATCCTTAATCAATCAATCATTGGGGGCATACGCCGGGGGGCGCGTCGTCTCGCCCATCCTACGACGCCACTCCCGGGGGTCACCACGCGCGAGTCCCCATGCAGGCTCCTTTCCCATACCAAGCAGATCTCGACAAGAAACATCAACTTGCCCCAGCCACGAGCCTTGTGGGCACCCCCTTGGCCTCCTCCACGCCGGATTGTCTCTTACAGATACAACCCGATGGGAAGGATCAGTTTCAGGGTAGCGTGCCACATGACCATATAATCAAAGTTGGCGCTGACGGACTATGCAGGTAATAGGCTTCGATTCAGTCTCACGGTGCAATCGCTGATTTGACACGTAATCATCCCAGCGATACCCCATGATTCTGTGAAGACACTTATTATCAAAGGCATCGATTAGTCTCTTCAAGTCGCTATTTAGTGTCCATGTCTCACACCCATAGAGTAAGACAGGGATCACAAGCAACTTGAAGATCCAGATCTTTGTCCTCCTGCACAGGTACCGACAACGCCAAATACTCCTGCTGAGCGAGTCCATAACACTGTGGGCTATGCCAATCCGCCGTAAGACTTCTTGACGTGACCTGCCCGTCATTAAGGACTGCGCTACCAAGGTATGTAAAACTTTCCAAGATCTCAATGTCCTCGCCGCACGCATGAACAGACTGTACTGTTTCATCTAGTAAGCCTCCAAACACCTGGACCTTGGTCTTAAACCAGGAGACCTCAAGTCCCAAAGGCTTTGCCTCCTCGTGCAGCGCCTCGAGAGCCATCACCAGGACCTCCAGTGACTCAGTAAAGATTACTGCATCATCGGCAAAAACAAGATCAATGATCTTGGTGTTGCCGAGGGATGCTCCACAATCACTTTGATCTACAACTTTGCCCAATACCCAGTCCATACAAGTGTTGAAAAGTGATGGGGCAAGGACGCACCCTTGCCTCACTCCTGTATTAACAGGAAAGAAGCTGGATACACCTCCCCCACACTTCACAGTACTCTCAGTGCCAGAGTACAGACCACTCATCAAATAGATCCTTAAGCAGAACCAAAATATGTTCATTTTTCATTGTGGTCAGTCTGTGGGGTATGTGTACGCTGGAACATAGAGAGGTGTGCATGTCCCGCATGGTGTCTTGGCTCCATATGCCTGAGCTGCTCACAGCCAGGGTTTGAAAGATGAGGTTATCTTTTAACAGACAGAAACAAACATGTATGATTTTGGGGTTAGCAGACTTAACGTTAGTAAAACTAAATTTTGCAGAAGCTAATTGGTCCCTAAACAGTTATCTAAGTTAAAGGAAAAAATAATCTGCTAATGAAAAAGTCAGCCTCCATACTTAGCAGCCTGCAGATTAATGGAACTGTTCCCACTACTGTCAAGGGGTAAAGATCCATTTCCACACCATTCAAAAGCCTTCCTTTCACAAAGGTAATATGCCAGTCTGGATATGATGGGACCTGTACTGGGCATGCATGTGGTGGTGAATGGAGGAGTATAGCATTATCAGCTATAGGTGTCAACTCACAACTGTGCCACCAGCAGAAATGAAAAGGGGAAGAATATACACCACAGTCCAGATAGGGAATGCAGATCTATCTAACAGCCAATATTTGTATTACTAAGAAAATAAGCAAAAACAACTTAAGGACAAATTAGGGTATACACATCACCTGCATGACATACATACCCCAGACACCCTATGGCTCTCCCTTAACCCAGCCTAGCCTAACACCATGCCTCCATGAGAGAATTCCATCTGTATAGCTGGCTCCTGGAATGCTAGCCAATCCGAGGCATGGGTCGGCAGCAAGCCCATGCTGTGACACTTGTACAGGGCTAAACCAACGTTGACTAGGTTTCCCAGCAGGTAGATCAGTTTCTGAATTAGGAAGAAAAGCAGAATGACAGGACTTCTATTGCTATGGTGAATATGGGTAAAATGGCTTATTTGTATAGCAGTAATTTTTTTTTCTCTCAGAATATACATATAAAAAAGTATTGAATTATGAGCAAAATTCAGTTAAGAAGATAATCCTGAACCTACTCACCTGGAGGCCAGAGTGGGTGCCCTCAATGGTCCTGAAGGTGGCACCGGTGGCCCACAGAGCCTTGATGGGTCGCAGAAGCATCATACCCACCATCATGATGGGAAAGATGCTGATGCTGTTCCCAGCCATGAACATCAGGAACAGGTTCATTGGCACCTGTGGCAGGGGGATGGGTAGGGTTGGTTGGCCTCAGTGAAGAAGACACAAAGTTACAGAAAATCACATGTAAAGTGCTGATCAATCATCGTTTTGCAAATAATATTTGTGGGATACAGTAGTAAATTAGTTACTACCATTATAATCAATTATTATCATCACATCATGGTTTAAGAAACAGCATGGATGTGGCAATCACAAGGTAATAATATTTCAGTAAAACTTCATCAATCCAGTTTGCAGGAAGCTTGAGACTTCATATAATTGGCAATTTGCTAGATAATAAGGTTGTATCCCTCTATGATTATAGACATACATATAATTGGCAATTTGCTAGATAATAGGGTTGTTTCACTATGATCCTAGACATACATATAATTGGCAATTTGCTAGATAATAGGGTTGTTTCACTATGATCCTAGACATACATATAATTGGTAATTTGTTAGATAATATGATTGTATCCCTCTATGATTCTAGACATACATATAATTGGCAATTTGCTAGATAATAAGGTTGTAAGCCCTCTATGATCCTTGACATATTCTAATCAAAGATTAATAAATCTTTTGTTTCTCTTAGCCCTTCTTGATTCACTGCCGTGATGGTGCCCTGAGCGTCATTTATGAAAGCCCCATTGCAATCACATGACATACTCAAGTCTTCTTGCAACCAGCAAAATCTAACATAAAAATGATCACTGTATGTAAATAAATATACTCATCCAAGGCAATTTGTCATAATTGCCTGTTTTAATAGTGGATTATACAGGCAATCCTCCATATAAGTGCAAATAAGCACAGAGGAGCATGCTCCGCTATCATGGTGTCTGCTGAGCGATGTGCTCTGATACCTGCTTCTATCTTTCTAATATTTGTATATAAAAACTTCTACGGAAACTGATCCTGATGAAGAGAAGCACCACTGTCAAAGGCAAGCTGATGGAGATATGGTGGCAATAGGTATGGCTGTCAAATGTGGTGAGAGCACTACACTTTGATAAGATTCCAAAGACAGGATGTAAACATATCCATAACTATACATTCCTCTAGCCATGTAGAAGAACATGATGAAACACAAACTACCTACTCTATTTCACAATTTTCATTAACGCATGGTAAAATTGTATCTTTTTTAATGGGGTTTGGAATGTAATCCCATCATATTAGTTATTTGTATTGGAAAAAGTTATTAAAATTTTCACAACTCACAATGATATTATTTATAAGAATTTTTAGGAAGCTATCTCATGCATGACAAACTGAATCAAACAAACTAATTGATACCAAAAATTCAGATCTTAATTTTTGTGTGCATTCGTCAGCTAGCAGTCTCTTGTGCCCATGAGTTGCCATGTCGTAGCTCATCCTTTAAAACCGCATCTGCCTTGAACAAGGAATTCCACATATTTAAAGACAACTTAGGAGCGGAGTCCAATGGGACATCTCAGGTGGAAACATTTTACTACATCTGATTGAAAAGAAGTAATGAATGAAAAGTAAGCAGTTGATAATTACATTACATATAGTAACACCATTGTAAAGTATTCACAGTGGTTCACTAGCTTGGTAAATAGCACCTTTGAAATTTTGAAGAACTGCCAACTGTTCACTTTATGTAATCACAAGCTTACTGATAATATTCACGAACTGAATATTATCGAAGGTAGAGTTAATGGACAGGGCATGTGGGTGTTCTTAGGCCACTCGCCGGTGCAGAAAGATTTCAAGTGGATTTATGGGTCTCACTCGGGATCGAACTCGGGTCTTCGAGAATGCCACTCGGTGACGCTAACTACTCTGCTATCGCCTCCCCTAAACTGCATCTCTTGGTTTTCACTTGGCATATCATGCCCTCACAATCTCTTGTGTATACATGTAAACAGAAAGTCGGCAAAAAATAATGTATCTCGGCATATTGATGTTATAACTGCATCTCTTTGCTTACACTCGGCATATCCTCAGTCGCATAAAGTCGTGTTTTTGTCCTTTTGACCTTTTCCTGCAGGCTCAGGCTCTTCAATTTCATTCCCTTCCTGCTGGAGACACCCTTGCATGATGGAGCTGACATCTTGAAATACAGTACTGTATGATGTAATCCCAAAACACGTAAAATAGGTGGCAAAGTAAAGCAAAGGTCGGGCACCAGCGTGTAGGGCACTGTAGGCTGTCAGCTGCTGAGCCGTGTTTATGTCGTCCAAGCACCGTCTTGGATACAAATTCCGTTTTTTGTCGAAATTGAAAAAGGATTGGTTTCTGCTTCAAAAACACAACAAGCTTGGTAGGAGCCGAAATAATAATCAACGCAAAACACTGCAAACAATATCACAAAGTAGTATAACACACATTTCAGCAAGTGTTATTGGATTGGGATTCGTAATCCAAGACGGTGCTTGGACGACAAAAACACGGCTCAGCCTACGCACTGGTACCCGACCTTCGCTTTACTTTGCCACCTATTTTACGTGTTTTGGGATTACATCATATAGTACTGTATATCAAGATGTCAGCTCCATCACGCAAGGGTGTCTCCAGCAGGAAGGGAATGAAATTGAAGAGCCTGAGCCTGCAGGAAAAGGTGAAAGTGCTGGCAAGGATGGGTGCAGGTATGTCCATGCGTGCTATTTGTGCTGAGTTTGATATCAAATCCAGCACATTCTACCCGTTCACTGGTAAGTGTAGTTTTTATGCTTTTACAGTACTGTATTTCCATTTTTTTTTTTTTTTAAACCCATATCAGAGGACATTGCATAACTCAGCAAGGGCCAGAGCCCCTATCATGCCAAGTTATAAGGGTTTTACTGTACTTTGGAATAGTTTATCCCTTTTTTCACAAATTGTTGAACTGGTATTGGAAAAATATGGACAATTGGGTTAGTTAGTCAGTTGGGTCTAGACAACTAGTAACTACAGGCACTGCAAAATAACTTTGGACGCAAAAAATCTTAGGACGGGAAAGAAGTTTTCAGATTTTTTGCCCTTTCGGTGGTATTGGTTGAATGTTCTCGGGTTTGTCATACTATATCTGACATCTCACTGGACTGGAGGTTAGTCTTCAGTGCTCCAGATCGCTTAGGCTACACTAAGGTATGAAGGGGAGAGGGTTGCTGTCTTTGCTCCTTGTGCTTAAGATACCCCAGATATCCCCTCCTTCCTCTATCCCAGTGCTATTCAACCTGGGTAGACGGTCCACCTAAAGGTGGACGAGACAGTGAGGGGTGGATGGCTGTCTTAGGGTGGACAGATGGGTGGACAAGATCATGCCCACGTGTTGGTATAGATAATGGAAAAGAAATTGATGATATAAAACTAGGCAAGGGTGGGGATATTTTTACAAGTATAGGGAAAATAAATGGATTCAAACTGAAGGTGAAAAAATTTAAAAGCAATGTAGAAAAGAGGTGTTGTTCTGATTTTGAAGTAAAAGATACAGAAGAATATGTAAACTGTTAAATTAAAATGAGAGTGAAGCTGTCTTTTCCTGTCTATATATTTTGTAGAATGATATAGTTAGATTTAAAATGTCAGCCGTGAGATTTTAAAGAGAAAAAAATTGCGGTGGACAGGTCTTACCAAATCACTACTAGGGGTGGACGACATCAAAAAAGGTTGAAGAGCACTGACCTATCCCCTCTCCCAGGTCTACAGAAGCATTTTGCTTGGCAAATCACTATCCATTGTCAAGAAGACACATATAGTCACTTTGTACAGTGGTGGCAAGTCCATTAGCTAGATAGCAAGGGGAATCTCCAAAAATGTTGTCTCAATCCGGTGCATGCAGGCTTTATATGATGAGTTGGTAACTAGTTTCGTGGAAAAAAGGGGTTAGAACGACCTCGGAAAATGTCAAAAATTACCAAGCATCATGGAAGACAAAGAAGACCAAGCATGCAGCATCGTCTTCTTTGGCATTTTCCGAGGTCGTTCTAACCCTTTTTCCACGAAACTAGTTACCAACTCATCATTTAAAGCCTGCATGCATCAAATTGAGACAACATCTGGAGATTCCCATCTCCCTTGCTATCTGGCTAATGGACTTGCCACCACTGTACAAAGTGACAAAATGTGTCTTCTTAACAATGGATAGTGATTTGCCAGACAAAATGCTTCTTGTAGACCTGGGAGAGGGGTTAGAGGAAGGAGGGGATATATGGGGTATCTAAGCACAAGGAGCAAAGACGGCAACCCTCTCCCCTTCATACCTTAGTGTAGCCTAAGCGATCTGGAGAATTGAAGACTAACCTCCAGTCCAGTGAGATGTCAGATATAGTATGACAAACCCGAGAACATTCAACCAATACCACGGAAAAGGGCAAAAAATCTGAGGACGTCTTTCCCGGCCTAAGTTTTTTTGCGGTGACTAGATACATAGTTTTATGGTATTCATGCTTTTCATCTATTTGAAAATATGTATCTGCACTTTGTTGAAATACTTTATGCTACATATAAAAAGCTACTTAATTAGTACATAGTACAGTATTTACAAGTCTAGAGCAATGCTGATCATATCCGAAGTGCAAGTTACTCATGATATTTTGAGTTTAAACTCTCATATGTGAAATGCTGATCAGATATGAGGTGTCCGGTGGCAGAACGAGATGATCAATTTAGAGAAAATAGGATATCTAAAGATATCTCCTCAGTAAGTATAACTAACCCTTCCATGTGTGAAGAAAAGGAAAAGGATTCGCACCCTCAATCCTCTCTAAAACGAAGCTCAAAGTTATAAGACTTTGACAGTCAAAATTGCCTACCAGGGTGCCGCTCGCTGTGGCAGAACGAGATGACAAGCCAATGGTAGGGGGCCTTACAAACGTGCACGTTTACATCTACCTGCTTGGCCAATCACAGGATACCTTCCTTGCGCCCGCATGGTCAGCCTTTGCTTCCTCCTCTAAACAGACCTGCTGCTAAGTTCTGTGTTATCGTAGTGATTTTTGAGGTATAACAGTGCAATAACGCAGTTAAGTGACTCGGATAGTAGGGGAGAGAGACTTAACATTGCGAGGAAGAAAGTAAGGCATCAGTCAGAGTGGAAGAAAGTTGTGGCAAAGAAGAAAAGAGACCATGATCAGGAGGAAAGAAAGCTTTTTTGGAAATTTGCCAAAATTCAGTTTTAGAATTTAGCACCATAAATTTTGCATATCATATTCATTATGTTTTGAATTTGCATTATGTTTATCAATATAAGAAAAAAAATGTTAAGTTGCCTTATTGTGCCATTTCCAATGTGTTAATTTTCTCTACATTTTTGAATTCTCATAAATCACAAATATTTATCACCATGGTTTTTTTTACATAAGTGTATTCGTTACAATATAAAGTTTAATGTACAAGCAAAATATTGCGAATTACACAATATATTGTACAAAATCAATAACGGGGTGGGTGTCGGAGACAAATATTTGATTTATTTTATTCATATTGCGAAAAAATTAGTCTCAAGTATGTAATACAAATTAAATAGTACAAAACAATACATAGGTTTCACAAGGCAACAGTGTCATAGAAACCACTGAACTTTGACCTTAATTATTTCAAAACCTTGTTTTTGGTTAAGTCATTGTTCTGTCACAGGGCACCTCATATTTTTTGCTAAAAGTCTTTGCATAAGGCTGATCTCCTTGATTGGGTAGCTTACATCTGGCTGTTGCTTCCCATCTTTAATTATTCACATTTAGTTTAGAAAATTCAAGCAGGAGACCTCAGCTGTGTTACCTAATTATTGACAGTATACATAATTAAGACCACCAGATAAGACTTACAGATTTGAGAGGACTAAGGGCTGTGTCCCAAGCCTTCTTGATGACCAGGTTAGGGTCGCCCTGCCTGCTGGCCTCGGCATGGACCTGGCTTACAGAGCTGCGGTAGCCTGGAGGTGCTGGCAGGTTCTCATTCCCACGTTCGCCTCTCCTCCCTGCCAGATCAAGGGCCCACTTCCGGCGATGGGCAATGGCACGATTGGTCATTGTGGTGAACCTGCTAGATGATAAAATTGATCTTATAATATACTACCTTCCAATTTTTCTTCAATTATTTTGGGTATTATTCCAGTTTGACACCGAATTCACTTTGGTGGACGAAACAATTTTTTCTGGTGAGTTTTGATGTGTTTTAAATTAATCTGCTAACCGTTTCTGTCGCAAATAACTATTTCATTTATTTATTTATTATACATATTTTTTTAAGGTAAAGGTTAGGTTAGGTTCAATTTGTTTCAATCATTTTTGTCGCAGATTAGACACACACACACACAAATAGTGATTTGCGACAAGCGGTTAGCAGATTAATTAAAAAAACATCAAAACGCGCCAGAGAAAAAATTGTTTCGTCTACTAAAGTGAGTTCGGTGTCAAACTAGAACATTTTTCATATTTTGTAATCATTTCTTGTTCTATTAAAAATTATTGAATTAACTGTGAAAAAATACAAATACTGTCAAACTTTAATATTAGCTTTCTTAACTCTCTCGGTTTTTATAAGTTGTGGGGAAAGCCACGAGTACCTTAACCCCTTGAGGCCCAGAACGTAATTTCCATTGTAATCTGGGTACCATTAGACGATTTCTAGGTAACATAAGCAATATTTTATAGCTATGACCTGTTTAGTATCCTTGTCGACTGGCTATTTTGGTATATTCAGTTAGCTTTTGTAATTTTATGGCTCAACAACAAACATTTTTTCATAGCAAAGGAAAGATCTGGGCGTGAAGGGGTTAAGGTAATAGACTTGATAATCAGCGAGTTTAATCCCGCCAATCTCACATCGCACCATGATATTGTTACATACCCCTCCTCTTCTACACTTCCTGGCAAGTAAGCACTTGGTAACAGGACAGAAATGGGTAGCAACAGGATAAACACTTAAGGTAATCGTCCAGACCCTTTTTTTCTTTGCATAAGTATGTTGAATGTTCATTCAAAACACCTAATCCACAAAAAATCATTCATTTCCACGCCTTATTTCCGTAAAAACACAACTTTTGTAAAAAGCGCGGGAAAAAAAATCAGGCCCTTCCAGCCGCCCCGCGAAACTTGCTGATGACGCCACGGAAAATCATTAAGTCAAATTAATCTTAACCGTTTATTTACAGCTTCTTTGTCATTTATAGCTTTTAAAGATTCAGATAGGATGTTCATAAGTTATATAAGGAAAGGAGGGGTCCAGGGGTAGTATTACAGGGGGTTAGCAAATTTTCACGGATTTTTTACTTACGCGACCTTCTGTTACCTAACTCCCGCGAATGTTAAGGTTCAACAATAAAAACACGAACAGTGTCATATTTATATACACTCGACCATCGACGGACAAAGTGGGTAATTGAAGTATCCGTTGCTTGAAAAAGTATGTTGCTTGGTATTCGCGGGCCGGACGCCATTGTTTTTCATACTTAAAACTGTGTATTACTTATAGACAAGAAAAATATGAAATTATTATAAATAATTAAAAGTATTTACGGGTATTAAGAAATCTATTGATATGTATAACCTAGATAGACACTATGTATCATTACAAAACAAAAACATGAAAATAATATTAGTGTTCATTTTACATACCATAAACTATATGTAGAGCTATATACAGGACTATGTACAGCAGGGTTCTTCAAAGTACGGGTCGCGACCCAATACTGGGTCGCAAACTTTTGCTCAGTGGGTCGCCACGTCGTAAACAGATCATTGTATGAATAATATGTGAAATGCATTAATACGAGACAAAAAAATGCCGATGGGAGAAGGCAGGACTTGTACGCATAATCTTCACTTGCCAATCAATAATACTATGTTTCTCTAATTACGTAGTTATAATTTACACAGTACTTCTATATTTTTTATAAATACTTTTAATAGATAACATTTACATTGGCACACTCAAAGATATGCAATTATTTTGAATCCATAGATGCATGGATGTATATATGTATGCACATTTATATGCACATGTATGTATGTATGTATGTATGTAATTGCAATAAAAAATTACATCGGAGAGAGAAAGCAGCAACATACGTACAAGGGTCGTGAATGTAATGTAGAATCAAACTGGGTCGCGATGAAAACAGTTTGAAGAACACTGATGTACAGAACTATGCAGAAGCAGGCCCGTAGACTTGACTTGACCAGGACTTGAAATTTGGGGGGAATATTTCCATCGTAGGGGGGGCTATACTTTTTCATACTTTTCCTTCCACTTATATTTCTACTAGAATGTCTTTCTACTAGTAGACTAGTATGTTTTTACTAGAGTTTCTACTACAGTACCCTCCCGAGTTTGGCGCTTGCTTTTTTCACAAGGCATAGCGCTAAACTCGAGGATCGCGAAACTCGGATATTGAAAACACTGTAAAAATGCTTATTTTGTCACTTTCTCCACACACATAGTATTCTATTTGGAGAGAAGCAAAACTAGGGGTTTCATTTTCCCTTCCTTCCTCTCTCTGCATCACATTCATACGGGGTCCCCCCCTCACTGAGGGGCCCCCTGCCTCTCATTCTCTCTCATAAATGCTCTCCAAGAATCCTCCAAGAATTTTTTCACACTTTCAGCCCCACGACTGTCACTTCACTCAGCACACAACCCCAGAAGGTACTCCATCTGCCTATCCACACTACTGTCTCTCATCTCTCGCCATTCTTCCACTCCGACTTCTCCTACCACTACCTCCAACATCTTTCTTCTAGCATACTCATACCGTTCACATTCCAGCATCAAGTACTCCACAGTTTCATCCACTCCTGTCTCACACATCACACACGACTTGCTAACACCATTCTTCCATCTGTAGCTACATACGACTATTTACCTCTTTAGCAATACTTGATCTTGATATTACCGTAAGGTATAAAATCTTTCTCTGCACTGTCGAATGGCCTAAGAACCCCCACATGCTGCCCATTAACTCTACCTATGATTGTGAGTGCATCGGAGGACACAGGGGTGCGACATGAACCTCTACTCACAAGCGTCACTATAAAAATCCTGCCTGCACCACCACGGATGAGGGCCAACCATCACAGCCCTCGAGGGAACCTCCAGGGCCTACCATCCCACCCCTGGAGGTCACTGCCTAACGGCGCTGTAGGCACACACACACACCATCACAAAAACACAAAAACAAACAAAACAAAAAGTGTACAGCAGTGCGAAACTCGGGGAGATAATGCGCGAAAGTCGGGATGGTAAGAATTTAGGACGGCACGAAACTCACATAGCGTGAAACTCGGGGGGGTACTGTAGAATGAATGAATGTAACTGTATAGAATAAAATCATGGTGTCATGAAAAAGTAGTAGATCTGGCTTGAATTTTGATCAAGATCAAGTTGAACTTGATCTTGAGTTGGGAGTCACCTAGCGATGGGTCTTCGGCAGTTACCATGCTGTGCAGTGCACCATGTGGTGCTTGTAGAGGTAGAAGGGGAAAATGAAATCCCTAGTTTTGCTTTCCCCTTTTGCTTCTTCCAACAGGTATATGTGGTGGAGGACGCCGAACCAAAGGTTTCACCAACAGCCTTCGCTAGGTGACTCCCAACTCAAGATCAAGATCAAACCAAACGTTTGTTTATACAATACAAAGCGTGTTAACACTCATTCTGTATGGGTATGAGTACCTAAATTATATGTAACTCTGTAGTTTCCTTGAGTTTGGCTTGATTATGTCATCTGTTGCTGCCAATCATGCTGTGCAGTGCACAAGCACGAAACACAACACAAAAGGCCTTCTTGCAACTGGCCCTAATATTAACTATTTTAACCCACATACATACCTTCTATTTCTAAATCACTAGATACACAGGCTCCTTCCTTATATTCCTTCCTTCCTTCCTGATCAGCATGCAGACGCGCATCGCCGCGGTCGACTTTGTTTTCACTCCCGTCGTCTGACCTGCGTGTACATGTTTGGCCGGCCCACCACCGAACCAAACCCCGCATTTACCGAATATATTAGGTAAATCCCCGCACATATCGGACTGGCAGAAAAAGTTCGTTAAAGCCGAAATTTGTTATATCGAGGTCCGTAAAAGTGAGGGTTTACTGTATTCACCTCAATATTGTGGTGTTTGTATATGTAGAAATTTGTAGTTTCATTGAAAAGAATAATTTTCCCAATTTTTTTCTGAAAATATATTTACAAGTGACATCTGGTAAAAAAGATATAATAAATTGAGCAATATATATCAATCAATCAATCATTGGGGGCATACGCCGCAGGGCGCGTCGCCTCGCCCACCCTACGACGCCACTCGAGGGCGTCACCGCGCACGAGTCCCCATGCAGGCTCCTTTTCCATACCAAGCAGCTCTCGACAAGAAACATCAACTTGCCCCAGCCACGAGCCTTGTGGGCGCCCCCTTGGCCTCCTCCATGCCGCATTGTCTCTTACAGATACAACCCGATGGGAAGTATCGGTTTCAGGGTACATAAGAACATAAGAAAATAAGGAAGCTACAAGAGGCCGCGAGGCCTACACGTGGTAGTTCCTGTTACCTAACACTACCTACATCCACCTTTCATCCCCATCCATGAACCTATCCAGCCCCTCTTTAAAGCTCCCCAATGACTCCGCACTAACTACCTGTCTACTGAGTCCATTCCAGTCATTCACCACCCTATTTGTGAACCAGTTTTTCCCTATTTCTTTTTTAAATCTACACTTTTCCAGCTTGAATCTGTTACTTCTTGTTCTACCCTGGTTAATAGCCGTATAAGAACTTTTCCTACCGCTCCTTTATTAAATCCCTTTATCCACTTAAAAACTTCTATCAGATCGTCCCTTACTCTGCGTCTCTCGAGTGAGTGTAACTTTAATACAGTAAAACCCTTATAACTCGGCACTGTATAACTCGGAATTTGATATAACTCGGCATGGCAAAGACTAATGTTTTTTTTTTTTTTTTTTTTTTATACACACACACACACACACCCACCCACCCCCACACCCACACCCACACCCACACACCTATGCCCATAGCACATGTAGGCAGTGAGCTCCAGGGGTGGAATGATAGGCCCTGGAGGCTCACTCGAGGGCTGTGATGGTTGGCCCTCGCCCGTGGTGGCGCAGGCAGGATTGTTATAGTGACGCCTGTGATTAGAGGCTCATGCCGCCCCGTGTCCTCCCATGCACTCACAGTCGAAGGTAGAGTTAATGGACAGGGCATGTGGGTGTTCTTAGGCCACTCGACGGTGCAAAAAGATTTCAAGTGGATTTATGGGTCTCACTCGGGATCGAACTCGGGTCTTCGAGAACGCCACACGGTGACGCTAACCACTCTGCTACCGCCTCACCTAAATTGCATCTCATGGTTTTCACTCGGCATATCATGCCCTCACAACCTCTTCTGTGAACATGTAAACAGAAAGTTGGCAAAAAATAATGTATCTCGGCATATTGATGTTATAACTGCATCTCTTCGCTTACACTCTGCATATCGTCAGTCGCATAAAGTCGTATTTTTGTCCTTTTGATCTTTTCCTGCAAGCTCAGGCTCTTCAATTTCATTCCCTTCCTGCTGGAGACACCCTTGCGTGATGGAGCTGACATCTTGAAATACAGTACTGTATGATGTAATCCCAAAACACGTAAAATAGGTGGCAAAGTAAAGCAAAGGTCGGGAACCAGCGTGTAGGCTGTCAGCTGCTGAGCCGTGTTTATGTCGTCAAAGCACCGTCTTGGATACGAATTCCGTTTTTTGTCGAAATTGAAAAAGGATTGGTTTCTGCTTCAAAAACACAACAAGCTTGGTAGGAGCCGAAATAATAATCAATGCAAAACATTGCAAACAATATCACAGAGTAGTATAACACACATTTCAGCAAGTGTTATTGGATTGGGTTTCGTAATCCAAGACGGTGCTTGGACGACAAAAACACGGCTCAGCCTACGCACTGGTTCCTGATCTTTGCTTAATTTGCCACCTATTTTACGTGTTTTGGGATTACATCATACAGTACTGTATATCAAGATGTCAGCTCCATCACGCAAGAGTGTCTCCAGCAGGAAGGGAATGAAATTGAAGAGCCTGAGCCTGCAGGAAAAGGTGAAAGTGCTGGCAAGGATGGATGCAGGTGCGTCCATGTGTGCTATTTGTGCTGAGTTTGATATCAAATCCAGCACATTCTACCCGTTCATTGGTAAGTGTAGTTTTTATGCTTTTACAGTACTGTATTTCCTTTTTTTTTTTTTTTTTTTTCTTTTTTTTTTTTGTTTGTTTATAACCCATATCAGAGGAGGACATTGAATAACTCGGCACATTGAATAACTCGGCAAGGGCCAGAGCCCCTATCGTGCCGAGTTATAAGGGTTTTACTGTAGCTTCAATCTCTTCTCATAATTTTTGCTTTCAAAAAATTCAAGGGATGTTACACATCCCTTGAATAATTTTGGTCATCCTTCTCTGCACTGATTATAACAAGGCTACATCCATCCTGTAATATGGAGACCAAAACTGAACTGCATACTGCATAGTCTAGGTGAGGTCTGACTAGAGCCAGATAAGGCTTTAGAATAACTTCCGCACTTCTACTTTTAACACTTCTGGTAATGAACCCTAACACTCTGTTAGCTCTATTTCTAGCCTCAATACATTGTTTCCTAGGTCGGAGGTCTGGGCTCAACCTCACTCCAAGATCTTTTTCACCTTTTGAATTTTTCAGCGATACATTGCTTATGGTGTATTCATTACCAGGGTTTTTTCTACCAACATTCATAACGCTGAACTTATCAATATTAAATTCCATCTGCCATCTGACTACCCACTCATTAAGTTTATCTAAGTCTCCCTGCAATATGTTTACATCAGACTGTGATCCAATAATCCTACGTACCTTAGTATCATCAGCAAACTTGCTGAAATCACTGCTAATCCCACTATCCAAGTCGTTGATGTAAATCAAAAATAGTAATGGACCCAAAACAGACCCTTGTGGAACTCCACTTGTCACCTGTCCCCATTCAGATTTAGAACCATTAATTGTAACCCTTTGTTGCCTATCACTTAGCCATGCTTTGATCCAACGAAGAACCTTCCCATCTATTCCATGAGCCTTAACCTTATTTAAGAGTCGCTCGTGTGGTACTTTGTCGAATGCCTTACTAAAGTCCAGGTATATTATATCATAATCCTTATCATTATCTGCCTTCTCATAAACTTTCCTAGAAATACTCAATAAATTGGTGAGACATGACCTACCCTTGGTGAATCCATGTTGTGAATCATTGATCAAACTATGTTTTTCTAAGTGCTCTCTAATGTTTTTTTGCAATAATAGATTCCAATAATTTACCTACCACTGACGTTAGACTAACGGGTCGATAATTTGACTTTAATCCTCTGTCTCGCTTCTTAAATATGGGGATTACATTTCCTTTCCTCCACAATAACGGCACATCGCCTATCTTAACCGTTTTCCTAAAAATGTGCACTAACGACTCACTAAGAACCTCTTTGCATTCTTTTAATACTCTGGGATACACTTCATCTGGTCGGGTAGCATGCCACATGCCCATATAGCCGAAGTTGGCGCTGACGGACTATGCAGGTAATAGGCCTCGATTCAGTCTCACGGTGCAATCGCTGATTTGACATGTAATCATCCCAGCGATACCCCATGATTCTGTGAAGACACTTATTACCAAAGGCATCGATTCGTCTCTTCAAGTCGCTATTTAGTGTCCATGTCTCACAACCATAGAGTAAGACAGGGATCACAAGCGACTTAAAGATCCGAATCTTTGTCCTCCTGCACAGGTACCGACAATGCCAAATACTCCTGCTGAGCGAGTCCATAACACCATGGGCTATGCCAATCCGCCGTAAGACTTCTTGACGTGACCCGCCATCATTATGGACTGCGCTACCAAGGTATGTAAAACTTTCCAAGATCTCAACGTCCTCGCCGCACGCATGAACAGACTGTACTGCTTCATCTAGTAAGCCTCCAAACACCTAGACCTTGGTCTTCTTAAGCCAGGAGACCTCAAGTTCCAAAGGCTTTGCCTCCTTGTGCAGCGCCTCGAGAGCCATCACCAGGACCTCCAGCAACTCAGCAAAGATTATTGCATCATCGGCAAAAACAAGATCAGTGATCTTGGTGTTGCCGAGGGATGCTCCACAATCCCTTTGATCTACAACTTTACCCACTACCCAGTCCATACAAGTGTTGAAAAGTGATGGGGCAAGGACACACCCTTGCCTCACTCCTGTATTCATAGGAAAGAAGCTGGATACATTTCCCCCACACTTCACAGCACTCTCAGTCCCAGAGTACAGACCAGTCATCAAACCAATAGTCCTTGCAGGAATCCCGTGAAGTCGCAGAAGATCCCAGAGTGACTCACGATGCACTGAGTCAAACGCCTTCTTGAGATCAACATTAGCTGCAAGCATCCCCTGTCGCAACTCACGTCGGCGTTCCACCAGGACACTAAGCGCTAGGATACGGTCCGTTGTTGACTTACCATGCGTGAACCCAGACTGCTGAGGTCTCTGATGCTTCGTCAGATGACTGCAGATCCGTGTCAGCAATAGATGGGCAAGCACCTTGCCTGGCACGCTGAGCAGTGTAATTGTTGCAGTCCTGATGGCCCCCTTTCCCTTTCCAGGTAGGGATGACCAGCCCCATTTTCCAGTCAGGAGGAATGGTACCTGATTGCCACATGGCTGTCAGGACAGCATGCAACCCGCGGATAATGGCCTCCCCCCAGCTATGAGAAGCTCCGCACTGATATTACAAACACCAGCTGCCTTTCCACCCCTCAACTTTGCTACAGCCTCTCTGACTTCGTCAAGAGAGGGTGCGGTTTCGTCAATGGGAGGATCGGCATCCACTGCCTGTAACCCAGTGGTGTGAAGCTGCTCAATTGGAGGGTCCACTGTGAACAAATGCCCAAAGTACTCAGCCCAACGAGCCATCTGCCCATCCATGTCCGACACGAGGCACTCATCTGCTGCTCGAATAGCACTCGCCCGAGATGGAGACTTGGAACGGAGCTTCTTCAGGGCTCGGTAGGCGGGTCGGAGGTCATTAGCGTTCAAATTGCCCTCGACATCCTCAGCGAGACTCCTGACATACCTATCCTTGTCTCTTCCCAGGAAGGTTCTAGTCCGGCGTGACAGATCCTTGTGCTGGTCCTGGTTGCCAGCCAGCCTGGCAGCGCAGCCTGGCAGCGATTTTCTCCAGCGTCTCCGTTGAGACAAAACCACGCCTTGACCTCGGGCACTCCCCAATACATTCCTTGGCAGCCTGTAGAGTTTCACGTTTGAAAGTATCCCACAGTTCTACAGGGTCCTCGAGGGCACCGAGCACATCAAACCGATTTGAGACTGCCACTGCATACTCATGGGCACATGTCAAGTCCTTCAGCTTCTCAAGATGAAACACAGTTTGGTTACCTCTTGAGATTCTTCTGGACTTGACATGAAGCTTAAGTGTAGCAACAACATATAATGTATATATAGAAGTAACAATTACATATATACATGCAAAATGGTTTGTACTTACCATTCACTGCGGTTCTGGTACTTCCCCACCCTCGCCTGCACTTTCTTTGTGGCTCGTCAAAATAGTCACTACTCTCACCACCACTGGAATTCACTTCATACAGGCAATCATTATTACTGTCAATCACATCATCAATTTCAAGTACCACCTTCACCAACATTACTATCTCCGAAATCATCCTTTGTTGTGTCAAAAATACCAGATTCACAAAGTTCACATACTCTGCCAACTGTTTTGAAATGTCTCGTCTCGCACTACGCCGTGTCACCATACTGCCCACACGACAACAATAGGTTCTTATTCAACTCAAAATATCTAATAAACCCTGTAAAAATATTTGAAGAAAAAAAATAAAATTATGCATTCACGAGACGTTACTATACCACGTAAACACATCCGTGTGTAAATTTTACACTATAGGTCTATAATAGGCAAGATACAGGTTGGAGCATGTCACACACACCTTTCACTACAAGACCGCTTAGAAAAATTAAGCTACATGGAACCCCAGCCTGCTACCTCGCAAAACGCATCGGTTTGCGCATTGAGAAAGTTGCGGTGTAAAATTTTACACCCCAAATGTGTCCTATGGTTAAGATAACTCTTAATACCGAAAGGTAATAAAATAAACTCGTAATACCAAAATCCACCCAAACACGTACCGAAATATACCAAAATATACAGAAATAAGCTTTTTTTTTTACATCTGTATTAGTACAGGGAGGTCCCGAAGATACGAGCAGTTAGGTTCCACCTGGCATACTCGTAAAGCGAAATCTCGTATAATGAAACACATAACTAATGGTAAAATATAGGTTTGGTTCCAGGACCCCATCAATTAAAAAAACCCAACAAAAAAACATGTTTTTCAAGCTAAAATAAACTATAGCAAACACAACAAACACACAGCGTCTATATTACCCACACTGTACTACCTATTCTGTAGAAAAAGCATTCTGAAAGAGAAAATAGCACACAAAATAACATAACTGCACATTAATTAAACATAAAACATGCATAACACTCACAAGTGGTAATGTTGTGTGGGGAGACAGGAAGCTGGCAAGTAGCCAGTTGAGAGTCCCTGTTTTCTCTCTCCGAGGCTCGAGAGAAAACAGGGGTAACTGCGTTTGCAGGGATGACTGGGTTAGAGTTCTTCCTCCTCCCCTTGATCACTTGAGCCCCCTTCACACATTTCATAATGGAACCACAAACGCGCCACCAATGCAATGCGCAGCGCCGTCATGGTCCTGGTTATGGGTCCATCGTGACCGATCGTGACGCGCTCGGCCAAGGCCATGAAAAGTTAGTGCGTGCACTAAAAAATCGGGAAACTCCCCGATTTTTGTACCCAACGCAGCGCTATCGTAAGTCTATCGTGACGCTATCATTATCTATGTAGCAGCTTCGTGATACTATCGTGATGGTCGTATGTTTATTGTGACGATAAGAAACCGTTACCCGCGCGCAAAAAAAAAAAAAAAAACACCGGACTAAATAAGCATTTTTACAGTGTTTTTAATACCAGAGTTTCGCGCTCCGCGAGTTTCGTGCTATGCCTCCGGAAGAAAGCAAGCGCGAAACTCGGGAGGGTAGTGTAGTCAGTAAATGACTTTATAATTTTAGTAAATAACTTGTAATTTACTTTAGTAAATAACTTGTAATTTACTTTAGTAAATAACTTGGTAATTTTACTCACCCCAGTTTGAATGTCGTAGCATTGGATTTTCGATCTCGTATATTAAAAATAGACCCTAATTTACACATCTCGTATCATCGGATTCTCGTAAACCGAATGCTCGTATAACGGGACCTCCCTGTATATATATTACCTGAGTGTTGTAGGATGTCTTATACACCCTATTTTACCAACCCAGTACCGAAGTTGGTATTTTTAGGCCTAAATCGAAAAGTAGACGTCGGAGCAACACGGACCAACCACAGTCCACTAGAACAACACATACACTTAAAACTCTTAGAAGCGCGGGCCGGTGAGCGCACCAAAGCCTATGCGCCACGTTCTAATAGGCCTAGATTCTGGATTCGGTACCAGGTTGGTGTTCTAGGGTTAAGGATACTAAACACCTATTTCAAGAGACAGGGAAAAGCTAATTACATACAAAAGCGGTGGATCAGAGACACAGTTGGATTTGGTGCTGATGAGGAAAAGACCAGATGTGCAAGTCATTAACTGTAAGGCAATACTTGGAGAGGCTTGGTTGACGCAGCACAGGTTGGTACGGGTAGATCTCAAAATAAAAAAGATGAAGAGAATAAAGAGAAAAGGTGTACAAAGAATAAAACCATGGAAGCTGAAAGAGGCCAACAAGAGACAGGAGTTTGAAGTAACTTTGCAACAAAAATGGAAGGAAGAGAGGGAGACTGGCACCACTTACAGGCAAGCATACTGAGTGCTGGAGAAGAGGTGTGTGGACTAACATCTGGAAGAGGTAGAGAAAGGGAGATTTGGTGGTGGAATATAGAGGTGCAACAAAAAATGAAGGCGATAAGAATCGCATTCAAACAGAGGCAACTATCAAGATGTGAGGTGGATAAAAGAATGTATAGAGAAAGAACAAATGATACCAAGAGGCAAGTGGCAATAACAAAGAAACAAGCATCGGGGGAGTGGAGCAGAATTTGAATACAGCAGAAGGAAGGCAGAAAATGTTCAGAGTAGCTAAGCAGATGAGAAAAGACAAGAAGGATGTACAAGGAGCAAAGTATTTAAAGCACGAAAACTGAGAAATCAAAGTGGTGGAGAGGGAGGTAAGAGAAAGATGGAGAGAATATTTTGAAAGACTGCTAAATATAGAAAATAACATTGAGCTGGAGTAGGTTGAAATGTTGAAAGGTCCAGTTGAAAATATAATAGAAAAAGAGGTAGTAAGAGCATTGAAAGGGATGAAAGATAGTAAGGCACCAGGTCCATCGGGTGTAAGCAGTGATATGCTGAAGCTAGCAGGAAGGACAGGTATCAGAAAACTAACTGGAGTTTTTGAAAAGATTATGAGGGAGGAGAAAGGTCCAGAAGAATGGAAAGATAGTTTTACCTTACTACTTTTTAAAGGAAAAGGAGATGCACTATCATTTGGAGGGTACAGAGGTTTGAGGCTGTTAGAACATGAGATGAAGATTTGGGAGAGGGTGTTGTGTGAAAGGCTTAAGAAAATCATCAAGATCGATGACTGCCAATTTGGCTTTCTGGGTGAAAAGTAAACGACCGATGCAATCTTCATCACAAAACATCTCCAGGAGAAATATAAGAAGAAAAGGCTGTATCATGTGTTTGTGGATCTGGAAAAAGGCATTTGACAGGATTCCAAAAAGAACAATTAGATGGGCATTACGAAGACAAAATGTACCAGAGAGGCTTGTAAGGTTGGTAATGGCACTGAATGAAGGATCAAGATCAAAGATTAGATTAGCTGGAGGAATATCAGATGCCTTTGAGATAGGTGTTGGGGTGCATCAAGGCTCAGTCCTCAGTCCTCTTTTGTTTGTGGTATTGATGGAAGAGGCCACGGAGGTGTGCAGAACAGGAGATCCATGGGAGCTGCTATATGCTGATGATTTAGTCTTGACAGTTGAGACAAAGGAGGAATTTGAGAGGAGATTTATAGATTGGAAGCAAACAATGGAGAGAAGAGGTCTGAAAAGGAATATGTCCAAGACGAAGATGATGGTAACAGGCAAGAAATTAGAGCAAAATATACAAGTGGGAAGGTTTCCCTGTGTAGTGTGCGGTAGTGGAGTAGGAGTAAACTCTATTCGTTGCAAGGAATGTGATAAGTGGTGCCATAAAAGATGTTCGGGCCTAGGAAACTTGAATAGGGTGGTAGATTTTTGCTGTCCAGTGTGTATAAGAAGAATCAACAGAAGGGGCCAGAAGAGGAAGAGGTAGAATCTATAGAAGTGAATGGTGATGTAATAGAAGAAGTAAAACAGTTTTGTTATCTTGGTGACATGTTAGATAGCGAGGGTGGAGTGGAGAGAGCAGTAAGAAAACTAGTTGCAACTACATGGATGAAGTGGAGAGATAGCAGGACTGCTGATAAACAAGAGTATTCCACTGAAAAACAGAGGAAGAGTAGGTATTTGAAGCATGTATAAGATTAGTTTTGTTGTATGGTTCTGAGACATGGGCTTTGACGAAGAAGTTGGAGGATGTGTTGGTTGGGTGTGATGTCGAGATATATGACTGGGATCACATGGAGAGACGAGGTGTTCAGTGAAGAGGTGGCAAGAAAATGTGCATTGAAGGAGCTGAGTACAGCACTGAGAGTAAGGCGTTTGAGGTGGTTTGGGCACGTGAAGAGGAGAGAAGGTGGTGAGGCATTGGGGAGAGCTGTTAGAGTGTAAGTTCCAAGTCGCCATCCATCGAGCAGGCCAAGGAAGACATGGAGGCAGTGTGTTGAAGAGGATTTGGCAGCATTGGGCATTGAAGAAGTTAAGGCAATGGATAGAGATAGTTGGAAGCCTTAATTGATCGGCTTCTAACCTCATTAACAATTATGGGAAAAGCTGACGTTACAGAAAGAAGAAGAATACAGTAAACCCTCTCGTATTCGGACTAATTGGGCCAAGGAGTGGTCCGAGTAATGCAGGGATAAAATAATAAAAAAAAAAAAAAAAAAAAAAAAAATCTAGGTGAATATAGAAAATTTCTAAGTCATGCAAATATCAATAAACATAAGATAACTCATGTAAATAAATAAATCTACAGTAAAAATACACAATACAGTAATGTACAGGAGTAGTGTACAGTACTATCAGTCCTACGTCTGGCAGCGGCAGCCGGCAGCAGTATTATGATGGCGGAGATTTCCTCCTCCTTCTTGGTGTTGTCTGTAGGGCTGCCAGGACCCCTTGAGGAGCCCTATGATCCCTGGTGATATCCTATGATGCTATCACAGCCCACAGGCGTGGTAGCTGACCTGTCTTCTTCAGGAAGGCACAGGTGAGACCGCTCGCCAGCAGGGTGGGCAGGGTTTTACGTCTTATTACTAGTTATTATACATCGTAGTGATTATGATGAGCTGTTATATATACGCGTCATTATTTAGGTCAGTGTAGAACCGTGTGTCACCTTAAATAAGGGTGATTTAAAGGTGTTGAGGTGGCAGGGTAGCCGGGGATGGGGAAACATTCTTGCCGCGGCCACCCCGTAACACTAACGGAAAAAGTGTCCGTGTGACATGACCTTTAAAGGCCGTGTCAAACGTCTTGTTGACTTGTGATTGGTCGAGAAGTTTTAGAAACAGTTTGTCATTGGCTGGTGACTGATGACGTTTGATGACGTCATTACTCGTCCAAGCCAGTCAGGGCCTTCCTACCTGTTAATTACCTAACGAGGGAGGCTTGCTGGATATGGTAGTAAGGGCAGGTAATATCTAGGCGGTGGGAGAGCGGGTGGTAGCTGGAGATACGACCTCCGTTGCTGGATCTGGGTCTAAGGCTCAATGGCCTCAGATCACTCGCCAATACAACATTTGGACACAACAAAGAAACCACAATTACAGTATACAAAGAATATGCTCAGTAATGGATCATAAATGCTCTGCCTGGCTGCCTGGGCCTCTAACCTCACTGGCTCACATCATGACAAAAAAAACCCTGTAAAAAAGTACCCCTTGTTTCAGTACCTCTGGAAAAAAAAAAAAAAAAAAAAAAAGAGGAGGAGGAAGTCCGAATAATGTCGAAGTCCGAATAATGAGGGTCCGAATACGAGCCTTGAATATATTAATATTGAATATATTGTCTTGAATATATAAGTAAATAAATAACATCATCAATCGGGAAAATTACCCGATTTTAAAATTGATGATTTTATTCATTTATTTAACGCTAATTTATGCATGGTTCTAATTAATTTATCAGATAACGAAATATAGCAATGGAAAGCTAATAAAATTGCGCTTCTATTGATACCCTTCATGATAAAAGTTGACTTGCAAAGTTTTAAATGGCGAAGAGTTAAGTGAATATTAAGTTCATGCATATTTCTTCAGAGTCTCGTAATGGCATTTCTTTAGCATGTTTTACTGTTTTTTATTTGATAATATTATAGAACAAACATTTACGCAGATTACAGTATATCATATATACTGATAAACCAGTCTATATGATAGTCCATAGACCACTATATCTCTTTGTCGGGCGCCCCGCAGGCCCCTATGCAGCCCCGCAATTCAAAACATTGTCGCGTGTGCAGTCCAGGTATACAGTGGTCTATGGCTAGGTTAATTTTGGTTAGGCAAATTACCCTAGATCTATGGAATTCTATCCCCCCTACATAACTCCAAAATTATGTGTTTCCGATGCATTATTTGTTCCCTACCCGAAAACCCCGCATTCCCACAGGTCCCCAAGCTTGTTTGGTGGAAGGGGGAGAGTATGGGCAAATGCTAGAAATTTACCAAAACGAGTGCCAGATTCATACAAAACACATCAAAACTATTCAGGAAAACCATGTTTCGGTCTCAAAATCGGTAAAAGCCCACAACCGAAATTTTACCAGAAATACTGTACCGTAGATAACACTATAGTAGCCACCTGCACTAATGTCGCCAGGCGCCATATATTACGAATTATAGCATCACTACTGATTTGTATGTGCCACTGAAGATGATACACAGTAGTTTATATCATGACTATAATCTACCCTGTTTCAGTGTTGTTTTATGCTTTGTATCTGCAAGTATAAACTGTTTCAAATTTCACTGCTAGTTTTTTTTCACTCGACGACAGACAGCAGCTCTTCACATTTCGGGCGGGAGGACGTAAACACTAGCTGGCGACATGTAGCTGTTACCAACGTCGCCACACAGGTGATATTTTGGTAATTTGTTCATTTATAGCCATATGATACAGATGAAGACACAGACTCTCCAGATAGCCCCTTTTAACTTTACTGAAATTATGGATGTAGAAATGTAAGTATGGATGCCACCAAACGTCTGTAAATCGAAAAGAAACATTGCCCTGGCGACTTTAGTGTTATATACGGGGTAATAATGGACGAGGACTTCGCGCTCGTTTGCAGAGACACCGACTAATTTTTCCTGGCCTACAATAGGTGCTTTTTGTAATGGAGATAGTTTTATTTTCCGGAAACCAATATTAAAAAAAAAAAATAATAATAATTTCATCACCGAATTTTATGGTCGCCGTTTCCATTAAAAACAGTCTCCATCAGGAAAAGCACTAAAACTTGGCCGGGAGAAATTAGTCAGGGTCTCAGATAACAGGGAAGTAATTGAATAGAACATACCAAACCTAACCTTATAGGTTTTAATGAAAACTAACCTAACCTTAACCACAAAGTATATCTAACCTAACCTTATAGGTTGTAATGAAACCTAACCTAACCTTAACCACTAAGTATACCTAACCTAACCTTATAGGTTTTAATGAAACCTAACCTAAGCTTAACCACTAAGTATACCTAACCTTAACCACTAAGTATACCAAACCTAACCTTAACCTTAACCATGCATAACATTCGGTGATGAAATTTTTGTTTTTGTTTTGTTTTTAATGTGTTTCCGGAAAATAAAACTATCTCCATTAGAAAAAGCGGCACTCGTGGAGGAGTGTGGTCCCGTCACTTACAGCTGATCTTCCACTTGGTCTGAGTTGCCAATTCATGCATTCACGATCCACTGTTACCAGGCCGGGCGAGTAGTCTCTCTCTCTCTCTCTCTCTCTCTCTCTCTCTCTCTCTCCTTCCTTTCCTTTCTCTCTCTCTCTCTCTCTCTCTCTCTCTCTCTCTCTCTCTCTCTCTCCCTCTCCCCTTTCTTTCTTTTTCATCTACTATTTCTTCGCCCTCCTCCTCCTCTTCCTTCTCCCTCTTCATCCTCCACACGATGTAAATATTCACGATATCACATACTGGCTATGATGTGTATATATGTAGGCTATATATATGTGTGTGTCTACATATACACACAGACACACACATACACATACACACACACACAGACACACACTTACACAAACACACACACACACACACACACACATACACCTCACCTCATCTGACCAGATCAAGTCAAGTCACACACACACACACACACATCATAGCCAGTATGTGATATTATCGTGAATATTTTCATCGTGTGGAGGATGAAGAGGGAGAAGGAAGAGGAGGAGGAGGGAGAAGAAATAGTAGATGAAAAAGAAAGAAAGGAGAGAGAGAGAAAAAAAAGAGAGAAAAAAAGGAGAGAGAGAGAGAGAGAGAGAGAGAGAGAGAGAGAGAGAGAGAGAGAGAGAGAGAGAGAGAGAGAGAGAGAGAGAGAGAGAGAGAGAGAGAGGAGAGAGAGAGAAACTTGGACTCCATTGTGTGGACGGAGCTTCTCCACGGCGACGTTAACACACAAGTGGAGACCTTCTCCAACCTCCTCCTATCCCTCCAGAAAAACCATATACCCAGCCAAACCTACAAATCCAAACCCCATGATCAGCCTTGGTTTGGTTTTCAGTGTAGGAGAGCTGCTGACAACAAGAGCAGGGCCTGGCTGCGGTACAAGTCCCACCCCTCCCAAGTCAACAAACATCGGCACAAAGAAGCCTGCAAGACCATGTGTCAGGTCCAAAAGCAGGCCATACAACGCTGGAGAGAGGACTTAAAGGCCAAGTACAGCGGCCAGTCAGTGAGCAGTAAGGAGTGGTGGTGTGGAGTGAAGCAGCAGCAAGGCCTCTTTGCTGACAACACCATTCCGCCGCTCACCAGACCAGACGGGTCAGTGGCTGTCCGCGACAAGGACAAGGCTGAGCTGTTGGCAGCTCATTTTTCTTTTAAGATGTCGGTGCCAGATCCCTCATGCGAGCCCCCAGAGATACCATCCCTCACCAGGGCCTCTCTGGAGAGTCTCGCAGTTAACAATAAGGAAGTAGAACATCAGCTGCGGCAAATAGATCCCAAGAAGGCGCTAGGGCCCGACAACATCAGCCCTCACCTCCTAAAGGGATGTGCTGCCCAGCTCGCTCCACCACTCACCATCATCTTCAACAACATTCTTTCCTCGTGCAAGTGGCCCACGCAATGGAAAGAGGCAAGAGTGGTGGCCATCCAAAAAAAAACAGCAAACGGGACCCAAAGAACTACCGCCCAATTTCCCTTCTCACCACTGTTGGGAAAATCCTGGAGTCCCTCATCACCGCCAAGATCAACACCTTCTTGGACGCCCACCATCTCCTCAACTCCAAGCAATTTGGTTTCAGGCAGGGAAGGTCAGCTGCAGACCTGCTCCTCCTTCAGTCTGCTTCCTGGAACCACTCGCTGGATAGAGGAATGGACACCTTTGTCGTGGCTTTGGACATCGCCGGAGCCTTTGACAGGGTGTGGCACCGAGGTCTCGCTGCCAAGCTGAGGAGCCTGGGAGTGCGCGGCGCCCTACTGCAGCTCATCCAGGACTACCTCCAAGACAGGACCTTACGGGTGGTGATCAACGGCCACACCTCCAGCCAGCAACCCATCCACGCCAGCGTCCTGCAAGGCAGCGTACTCGGGCCTCTTCTGTGGAATGTCTATTTCAATGACATTCTCCAGCTCATTCCTGAGGCCCAGGCCTACGCTGATGACTGCACCCTTGCCTTCCCCTGCGACAGACGTGACTGGCAGGACACGGTGTGCCGCATCAACCTGGCATTGGACAACATCGTCACCTGGAGTAGTCTATGGCAGGTCAGCCTGGCCCCTGACAAAACCCAGTCTCTGCTCATTTTCCACAGGCAAGACATCACCAACCTGCCTGCACCGGACATACGGCTTGAGGGCAGATCACTCCCCCTTCAGAGATCCATCTCCATCCTTGGGGTGGAGTTTGACGCGGGACTGACCTTCACCAGTCATGCCAGGAGAGTAGCTAAAAACTCGGCCTGGAGACTCAGCTGTGTCCGGCGCATCTCCCACCTTCTAGATGCCAAGGGGGTTGAGGTTCTGTACAAGGCTCAGGTACATCCCCTAATGGAATACCCCCCCCTAGCATGGTCTTCCTGCCCGCCCTCTTACCTGGCCACACTAGACCGCGTCCAGAGAAGAGCCCAGCGACTAGTTAGCGATAAACGTCCCCACCACGCGCCTGACTCCTTCCAACCCCTCCAGGAATGCAGGGATGTGGCAGGTTTATGTGTCATGCACAAGGCACTAAATCTCCACACGCCCCACCTGGCAGCCATCAAGCTCCCCAGGCCCCCGCCGCCCCTTCACTCCACCCGTGTCGCCTCACACAGACAGGAGCAAGTGACTGTGCCCTTCTCCAGGAGAGAGCACCACCTACGTTCCTTCTTACCCCGCTACGGCCGTCTGTGGAACCAGTTAGTTCACCAAACCGACCTCCACCACCACGCCTCGCTACAAGACTTTAAGCGGGGGGTGAACAGCTGGTTGATGGCCTAAATTATTATTAAATATAAAATGTCTTTTTAATATTATATGTAGCTATAGATAGCTCTAGTGTAAAACCTAGAGCTTTAACTCTAATAACACCAAAATGTACTAAAGTTTAAATAAAAAAAATAAAATAAAAAAGGAGAGAGAGAGAGGGGGAGGGACTACTCGCCCAGCGTGGTAACAGTGGACCGTGAATGCATGAATTGGCAACTCAGACCACGTGGAAGATCAGCTGTAAGTGACGGGACCACACTCCCCCACGAGTGCCGAAAAAGCACCTATTGTAGGCCAGGAAAAATTAGTCGGTGTCTCTGAAAACAACCTGGAAGTTCTCGTCCATTATAACTATTTACGGTAGTCAATGGGGTATTATTTTACGACAGCACCAAACTTCCCTACACAATTGGGAGCATGGTTTTTGTTTACCTTATTGTATTCTAAGAGACATTTTCTCCTTGAACTTTCCGTCGCAAATCAATAGTTTCGGAGATATAGAACATTTTAGGTTGGAGGAGGAATACGTCTCCTTGTATACAAAATGCCTCCCTATTCCTCTTCTTGTGACCTGCATCGCTTTTGTTTGGTATTTTATTAACCTTTTTATTATTGGACCCAGTTAGGAGGTTAAAGGTTAGGTTAGGTTAGGTAAGGTAAGGTAAGGTAAGGTAAGGTAAGGTAAGGTAAGGTAAGGTAAGGTAAGGTAAGGTAAGGTAAGGTTCAGGTTAGGTTAGGTTAGGTTAGGTAAGGTAGCCACGGGTGCGCCTCCGAAACAAAAGCGATGCAGGTCACAAGATGAGGAAGAGGGAGGCATTTTGTAAAAAAAAAAAAAAAAAGGGAGATGCAGGAATACTCATGAAAGAAAAGGCAGGAAGAACTATTGAAGAAATAAACCCAACCAGTGATATAGAAAACCAGCTTGGTTATAATAAAGGAGATATAGTAACAGTAAAAGTTAGGGAACATAAAGAAGTCTGGTGGGTGACAGTAGTGTACATGGGAGTAGAAGGTCATGGAAATCAGGAAGACAATAGAAAGCTGTTTGAGGCGATGCTTGAGATCAAAGAAAAGGTTGGCAGGGACAAGTGGGTGATAATGGGCGACATGAATGGTCATATCAGCCTGATGGAGGAAAGAGTTAACAGGAACGGAGAGTTGTTATTAGACATTGCTGAAAGGTCGGGCTGTAGAATAAAGAATTGGGAGTTAGAAAACCCAACAACATGGAGAGATAGAAACAACGAGTCGGCGATAGATTATATACTCGTCAATGAGTCTGTAAATAGACAAGGATGCAGGATTTGGAAAAATGAGGATGTAGATATATCAGATCATAGCATGATAGGGATCACGTGTGGCAAACACAGGGAGGAAAATAATGCTAAGAAGGTAATATGGAAAGAAAAATGGGATGTGAAAAATGCTAACTGGATAGAGTATTGTCGAGGAATGGAGAATACCATGCCAGGAGATACAGAAGGGATTGGGAGCACTGTTAGTGAGTGGAAACAAGGGATCAAGAACGTCATTAGACAGGAAGCCAAGAAAGCTATAGGAACAAAGAAATTCAAAATAGGAAAAATGAGGCTCAAAGGTTGGTGGGATAAGGAGGTCAGGCAGGCAATACGAGATAGAAAAAAAAAGAACAGGAAACAGAGAAGTTTGGCCAAATTAGCAAGACTTCAAGGGGGGAGGTATGAGGAAGAATGGAGGGAGGCCTGGGATAGATACCAAGAGGCAAAGAAAAGAGCCCAGTCCTTAGTTAAGAAGAAGATAGGAATGTGGGAAGAAGAACAGGCACAGGTACTTCGTAATATGCCTAGAAGGGAAAGAGAAAAGGAAGGATGGAGAAGACTGAGGAGAAACCTAGATGGGGCCAGTGGGCACCAAAAAGTTAGGCTGAAGATGGAGGATAGAGAGTTAACAAGAGAGGAAGAGATTATACCTGTAGTGGAAGAATACTGGAGGAAAGTCATATGGAAGGAGGAAGAAGTGGAAGAGGAAGTAGGGAACTTAGTTATCTACAGTGAAGAAAGAGAAATGGAAAGTATAGTAATAGAGGAGCAGGATGTAGCTTCTGCTATACAAGCAATTAAGATAGGCAAATCCGGAGGAACAGATGGAATCATAGGGGAATTCATAAAGTATGGAGGAGAAGGGTTGAAACTAGCTCTAGTTAATCTGTTTAGAGATGTTGGAGAAAGGTGAGGTGCCCCAAGACTGGAAAAGGAGTAGGGTGACACTTATACATAAAGGAGGAGGGAAGCCAAAAGAGAAAATAGGAAATTACAGACCCAGAGCAGTGATGAATGTACTGGCCAAGGTATTTGGGTGGGTGATAAACAACAAGCTAATGTCATGGCTGGAGGAAGATAAGGTGCTGGGAGAAGAGCAAAATGGGTTCAGAAAAGGTAGAGGAGGTTTAGAAAACTTGTTGGTGATAAAGGAAATCATAGAAAGGAGCCGGAGGGGAGATGAGGAACTGTACCTGGTATTTATAGATATTGAGAAAGCATACGACTTGGTTGATAGAGGAAAATGAATGAGACTATTGGCACACCTAGGAGTAGATGATAAGGTGGTGCAGGTAATTAGGGAGTTGTATAAGGAAAATGAGGTAAAGTTCACACTAGGAGATATCAGCACAGGATGGATGAAGAATAACATAGGAGTCCAGCAGGGATGTGTTATCTCTCCAACACTCCTCAACATTTACATGGAGGAACTGATAGTGAGGATCAGAAAGTCAGAGAAGGGAGTCAGAGTGGGGAATAGAAAACTAGGATGATTAGCCTATGCAGACGATGTAGTTCTCATGACAGAGAGGAAGGAAGACATGGAGGAGTTGCTGGGAATAGTCAACAGTTATGGAAGGGAATGGAACATTAGGTTCAGTGTCAGGAAGAGTAAGGTGATGGAGTTCAACAGCAGAGAGGAAGGTCAATGGGTTCAAGGGAACAACATTCTAGAGGTGGTTGATAGGTATACATACTTAGGACTGGAAGTAAGTAAGGAAGGAGTTGGAGGAGAAAGACAAAGGAAAACTAATGAGGGAAAGGCTAGGAGGATGACAGGCATGATCATGAACGGGGGAAGTAGGACAATTAACAAATATGAAGTAGGTAGGAGTCTTTGGAAAGGAATGGCAGTGCCATATTGCTTGTATGGGTCTGAGATAACCTATTATCGGTTTACTAAGCTAGAGAGGACACAGAACATTATGGGTAGATGGGGATTAGGAGCCCCAACCAGCACAGCTGTGGAGGCCATTCGAGGAGATATGGGGTGGAGCACCTTCAGGGAAAGGATTTTAAAAGGGAAACTTAACATGCTGAAGAAAATAGAGGGACTTAGTGAGGATAGATGGGTGAAGCAGATCCTGAAAGAGGTTGGGACAAGCTCAACATGGATAAAGGAATTAGAGAGGTGGAAAAGGAGGGAAAACCTAGTAAAAACCTGGGACAGGATAAGAACCAAGGAGGTGAAGATAAGAATAGAAGACAATGGACTAGCTAGGTGGAGAGCAGGTATGGAGGGTAAATCCACGTTATAGTGGTACTGTAGGAAAGAGAAGCCCAAGGCACTTCACTGGCATGCAGGTGATTGGGGAAACAGCCTGTTGGTGAAGGCAAGGACAGGAACAGTAGAGGTGAAGGCTAGGTAGGAGTAGGGATGGGCAGGCCCAGGCCTGTAGCTTCTGTAGAGGAACAAGGGAAACTATTGAACACTTGATAATAGAGTGTGGCAGATATGAGCAGGAGAGGAGGAGGCTGATACAGGCCCTATTAGGAGTGATAGGAGACGGTGAATGGGATAGAAGGATATACGAGGTGGATGGGGGAATCCTTACTAGGACTGTATGGGGGTAATGAAGAGAGAAGGAAAATAGTAGAAATAACTAAGATGTTTTTAAAGCAGGCCTTGGAAAAATGTTTGCGTGGGAATGTAGAAGACGTATAGGAGGGACTTATGTCTGTGTATATACTGCCCTGTTGTGCCCTTCTCTCCCCACAGGTGGCAGGGAAAGAAAGGGCGGTAAAACTTTGGAAGAAGTCCTTCACCCCTATCTTTTTTTTCTTCCCCCTATAGCCAACAAGCCTGGGGAACTGGCGGGAATACGGGGTTTTTGGGTGGGGGAAGCAAATATAAGTGATTTATGGCTCCCAAAAAAATCATTAAAGTCACTATATGTAAAAATCTAACCTAACCTAACCTAACCTTAACCACAAAGTATACCTAACCTAACCTTAACCACAAAGTATACCTAACCGAACCTAACCTAACCTTAACCACAAAGTATACCTAACCTAACCTAACCTTAACCACAAAGTATACCTAACCTAACCTAACCTTAACCACAAAGTATACCTAACCTAACCTAACCTTAACCACAAAGTATACCTAACCTAACCTAACCTAACCTTAACCACAAAGTATACCTAACCTAACTGGACTCAGAATTTTTTGAGGCACCTCATATTTCATAGCGGCCGTGTGGGTTAACCAAGGCTGAGCGCACGCTGGAACCTTTACAGATGTGAAGTACAATAAGCATACAATACAGTGCGGTAGTTCATTTCAGTCAAAGCCGGAAGGATGAGTTCCAAAGTATTCCCTCTACAAGTTGAGGACGGTTATAACTACGTGCCTTGTAATGTAATAAACTGCAGTAGAACCAAATTAATCAGATTTTTTTTTGTCTCCGAAATAGGTTAATGCCCACAACCAAAATTTCACCCTTTATTCTTCCTTTTAATCTATTCCAAGTGGAACTATCGCCGAAAATTTCCGCGTCGGCGACAGTTCTTAGTTGGTTTTTCGGTGAAAATTCCTATCGGCGACAACTCCATAAACCGTACCATAATCCCCATGGACCACTGTATGCCTGAACGCCTTGCTAAATGTTACTGTACCAACTTACATCCTGGTTTTTTTTTAAGTTGATGAAGGGTTCTGATGATATATTCGACCTTATTCGCCCCCGTGACTGCTGAGTACTCACTATCACGGGTTCAGGCAATGATTCCGCTCGACAAGGTTTGTTTACGTCCCTAACGCCAGGATCTCCGTGCTTCTGCTGAGATAATATTGCACAATGCATATACTTTTTCTCGCTACATTCCATTATAAATGTAGAAACTATCCTTTCATATACAAAGATGAAAACTATACCATGAACTAATGGAGTGGTGATAGTGATACGTTATATGAGTTAAAATAATTACGGTGCATTGGTTCGCAGGTACCCCATTGGTACATTGTTTTAATGTAACGAATAACGACTTTACATTGATAAATCTGAGAAACAAAAATATTATGAAGCAAATAACACATTTCTTGCATCTATATAATGAACATGTGATTAATGTGCTGAAAAGACGTCACATTATGATTTCATTAATAACTGTAATATTATCATTTATTTTCCCCCGATATATCATAATGTAAAATTGAGAAAGTTTACAGTGGTTTCCTTTATTTACCCGCTTGATTCCAGTTTTCAGTGGCAAATGTTTATTTGGGTGGCAGTCTGGAAAGTTTTTGTGGCACCAGCGGTCCAGCGGAGAAGTTAACCTTGCCTCAGCTGGCGGTGTGTCGACTCGAGTGTCTTTCATGCCTGTGTGGACGCCTTACCTTCCCCACCCTGGCAACCAAGACGCCCCTGACACCGGAGAAGACAAAGAGTCGCAGCCCTGAACTGAAAAAATGCCTAAAGTGAAGTCTGGGAGGGTGTATGGCAGTTGCTTCCCCGAACATGAGTTGAGGAGGCGCGAGTCTGGGCTGAGGGCGACCCTAGGCTGGGAGTCTGACATCAGGTGTTCCCTTTACTCTTCCATGGTCCCCTGTTTCTCCTGGGATCCCCGCGATAACGACCCCAAGACAGGCTACATCGGCCACGGTGGAGTGTTTAATTTGGAGTTTTCACCTGACGGGTAAGTGAATATAACTTTTACGTAATAACAAATATTTCTGGTTACCAAAGTAAATAATATTATGCAGTTTCAATGGCATTATGGTAAAATTCTAGTCTTTTCCCGCCCTTATTATTGTTTTGGTAATAATGGACGAGGACTTCGCGGTCGTTTTCAGAGACACTGACTATTTTTTCCTGGCCTACAATAGGTGCTTTTTCTAATGGAGATAGTTTTATTTTGCGCAAACCCATAAAAATAAAAATAGAAATCATCACCGAATTTTATGGTACCGTTTCCATTAAAAACACTTATCTCCATCAGAAAAAGCACTAAAACTTGGCCTGGATAAATTAGTCGGGGTCTTATAGGTTTTAATGAAACCAAACCTAATCTTACCCACAAAGTATACCTAACCTAACCTTATAGGTTTCATTAAAACCTATAAGACCCTGACAAATTTTTCCCGGCAAAGTTTTAGTGCTTTTTCTGATGGAGACAAGTGTTTTTAATGGAAACGGTACCATAAAAATTGGTGATGATTTTTTTTTTTTTTTTTTTAAACTAGATTGGTTTGCTCAAAATAAAACTATCTCCATTAGAAAAAGCACCTATTGTAGGCCAGGAAAAAATAGGCGGTGTCTCTGAAAACGACTGCGAAGTCCTCGTCCATTATAACCATTGTTTTTTTCCCTCTAGACCTCAGATACCTCTATAACGTAATTATAAAGTGGGGGAGAGATGCCCCCTTCACCGATTCACCCCCCTCCCCCCATAAACGACCCTCCTGGAATCCTAAAAAATAGAATGGTATTATTCCAGATGAACACCGAATTCATTTTGGTGGACGAAACCATTTTTTTCTGGTGAGTTTTGATGTGTTTTGAATTAATCTGCTAACCGTTTCTGTCGCAATTTTTCTAAATTTGTTATATTTCTATTTAAAAAAAAAGTTAGGTAAAGGTTAGGTTAGGTTAGCTATAGGGTAAAGGTTAGGTTAGGTTATGTTAGGTAAAGGTTAGGTTAGGTTAGGTATAGGTTCGGTTAGCTTCAATTTTTTTGTCATTTTAGTTGAAAAAAAAGAAAAAAAAATTTGCAACAGAAATGGTTGGCAGAGTAATTCAAAACATCAAAACTTACCAGGAAAAAATAGTTTCGTCCACCAAAGGAAGCTTGGTGTTCATCTGGAAATTTACCGTTACTATTACTAACCTAACCTTACTATAACCTAACCTCACCAATAAGCTCCAAGCGAGACCCCCCAAAAAATAATGACTAAGCTAACCTCAATATAACCTAACCTGGTAAAATTCTTGTCCGATCCCGCCCTTAGGTCTCGCTAGGTGGTTATTGGCAAAGTCAGGTTAGGTTATAGTGAGGTTAGGTTAGTTTTCGA
This sequence comes from Chionoecetes opilio, assembly GCA_016584305.1. Lineage (NCBI taxonomy): Eukaryota > Metazoa > Arthropoda > Malacostraca > Decapoda > Majidae > Chionoecetes > Chionoecetes opilio. The sequence goes on along the minus strand of JACEEZ010010078.1, from coordinate 91,982 downwards.
TGGTCCAGGGTGGTAATTTAGGGGGGGAGGGGGGGTTGAAGGGAGCATCTCTCCCCCACTTTATAATTACGTTTTAGAGGTATCTGAAGGGATCTGTGAAGGTCTGGAGAGAATACAAATCACTATTAAGGGCGGGAAAAGACTATAATTTTACCGTCAGAACGAGTTTGAAAGTAACAACGAAATGTTGTGCAAACATAAACAAATTCATAGGTTAGGTTAGGTTAGTTTGAGGGTTAGGTTAAGTTAGTTTAATGGATTGATTAGGTTATTATTTGATGCTTTCACAAATGGAGTGTTTTGGTAAAACTGCAGTTTAAAGCATTACTCCCTATCTTTTTTCTCTTTCCCTATGCCCAACAAACCTGGGGACCTTGTGGGAAAGCGGGGTTTTAGGGTGGGGAAATGAAAATAGACTATACATTTGGGCTTCCCGGAAATTAGGGATATTACCCTAGAATTTTAGAGTAATATCATAGAAGTTAAGGTAATATCTCTATAATCAGGGATAATTCCCTACAATGAAGGATTCATAAGTTATGGTAAATTTCCCGAAATTTTGGAAAAATTTATCTTAAGTAGGGAAGAACTGAAATTGCGTAATAAATTACCTGAAATGGGGGCGCAGCTCCCCCTAAACCTACTCCGCTAATACACTAACCAACCCTACCCATTAGTTACCTAACCTAACCTTACCTATTTTTTACTCAAGTTCAAGTAAAATACTGTAATCGGAAGTAGAGGGTCCTGGGCGTGTTTCAAGGTCGCTACTTCCTCCAAAAGCAACACAGGCATCTGTTAAAACAACAACACCATCACCCCATTAGCAAGTTACCTGAACGGCAGCCATTGCAAGACTGACAGCAATCTTTGGGGCAAGGTGTCCTGCCAAGTCTACAAACACGTTGTGTCTTGGCATTGGCCAAAAATTATACGTCATAATAGAATCGTTTTCATTGGCTGAAAATGGTCACGTGAGTAGGCCTATGCGATCACTGTGCCCATGACACCAACAAACCAACAAATGCATTTCGGCTTGAAATGAGTCATCATTTCAAGCTTCATGAGTCGGAAGTAAGGCAGAAATTACTTTTATATCTTAAAATTTCTTTTGCGACGTTATTATTAATTTCTGACGACTGATGTATTGGTTAGAAATACTGCAAATGGTCAGAGCTACAAGCTGATGACACTAATACGTGCTGACGGCTGCGTGCCTTGTAATACTTTAAACTGCAGTAGAACCAGTGTTTTTTCCAGTCAAAATGTCTCAATAGTGTATTTTTATAAATTTGGCATAGCTTTTTTGAATTGCAAAAATGACTATTTTGAGGTTTGCACAGGAAAAAACAATCTCCATTAGGAAAAGCATCACATATTAAGTGAAAAAAATTGAACTTGTCTGAAAATCTTGCAATAATAATAAAGTAGGTAAATTTTTACCTTATTTCGGTTATGGGCTTTTAAAAGTCCTAGGATTTCTTACCTACATTATCGTGTAGATTTCTTTATTCTGAGGCTTTAGAAACCCATTTCCCATTGCGCAATTGAATAATAATGGCGTTACATGTACAGGGAGGTCCCGTTATACGAGCATTCGGTATACGAGAATCCGATGATACGAGATGTGTAAATTAGGGTCTATTTTCAATATACGAGATCGAAAATCCAATGCTACGACATTCAAACTGGGGTGAGTAAAATTACCAAGTTATTTACTAAAGTAAATTAAAAGTTATTTGCTAAAATTATAAAGTCATTTACTGACTATATGATTTTACCTAAGGTTGTACGATAATCAATCTGAAAATATGATAATTCTGGTGGCTCGGTACAACAATGTGGCCTACAAAAATTCACATCCTGGGCAATGTACAATGATTCAGATGCACAGAGACGAGTTTGTGGGCAGTGGAAGAGGTCTGCGCACCCCTCCCTTGTCCTTAAGCTCCCTTCACACATTCCATAATCGAACCACGATAGCGCCACCATTTGATTATTGACGCTATCGTGAAATTTAACCACGAAAAACGCAGACCACGATAGCCTCACAACAATGTCACGCTGCCTGTACGTATGTGTCATGACGGTCGTAAGATGGTCACGATGGAGTCATGACAGCTGTAAGACTATGTCACGAATGGAAAATAAACGGTCATTTTGTCGTCATGATAGGGCTACGATAACAACGATAGTGCCATGACGGTGCCATGAACGTACCACGATAGCGTCAAGAGCTAGCCCCACACGTGGGTTGCCATGGTGATGGAGAAGGAAGGGGGACTATAAGAGATGAAAGTGGGAGAAACAGGGTTGTGTTGGTGATGGGGAATGGGGGGAAACGGGGTAGGGGGTGTTGGTGTTGGTGGGGAAACAGGGGGGGTGGAGAAGGCGTGGTGTTGGTGGGGGTGTTACCACGTGCTGATGGGAGTAGTGGGTAGGGAGTCACGGAGGGAGTGTCATCACGTGGTGGTGGGAGTAGGGGGAAGGTAGTCGAGGGGGGAGTGTCACCATGTGGTGGTGGGAGTAGGGGGAAGGTAGTCGAGGGGGGAGTGTTATCACGTGGTGGTGGGAGTAGGGGGAGTGGAGTCGGGGGTGGGTGGTGGTTAATGAGAAAGCGGGGGGAAGGCGGAAGGGGGTGCAAAAAAGGGGGGGAAGGCAGGGATGAAGGAGCGCGTAACTATTTCTTATCGTCACGATAAACATACGACGATCACGATAGTGTCACGAAGCTGCTACATAGATAACGATAGCGTCACGATAGACTTACGATACCGCTGCGTTGGGTACGAAAATCGGGGAGCTTCCCGATTTTTTCATGCACACACTAACTTTTCGTGGCCTCGGCCGAGCGCGTCACGATCGGTCACGATGGACCCATAACCAGGACCATGACGGCACTGCGCACTGCATTGTTGGCGCTTTCGTGGTTCGATTATGGAATGTGTGAAGGGGGCTTTACCTACCCTACCTTCTCGAGTCTATTGCATCACGCGGCAGCACCGAGGATCTTTTCTCTTCCCCAAGTGATCAAGGGGAGGAGGAAGAACTCTAACCCAGTCATCCCTGCAAACACAGTCACCCCCGTTTTCTCTCGAGCCTCGGAGAGAGAAAACAGGGACTCTCAGCTGGCTACTTGCCAGCTTCCTGTCTCCCCACACAACATTACCACTTGTGAGTGTTATGCATGTTTTATGTTTAATTAATGTGCAGTTATGTTATTTTGTGTGCTATTTTCTCTTTCAGAATGCTTTTACTACAGAATAGGTAGTACAGTGTGGGTAATATAGACCCTGTGTGTTTGTTGCGTTTGCTCTAGTTTATTTTAGCTTGAATTTTTTTTTTTTTTCTTTTTTTTTTCTTTTTTTATAATTGATGAGATCCTGGAACCAAACCTATATTTTACCATTAGTTATGTGTTTCGTTATGCGAGATTTCGCTTTATGAGTATGCCAGGTGGAACCTAACTGCTCGTATCTTCGGGACCTCCCTGTACTACCGTAAATCTACCGTTATTTCGGTCAGAAACAGTTAAGTTAGGTTAAATCAGATTAGGTTAGGTTAGAGGTGGGGTTAGATTTAGTAACAGATGACATCAAGAAAAAAAGAAATGATCAATCCTATGGAAGTGCGAAGTGGAGCTAGGTTTGCCGGGAGGGGTGGGCACCCCCTACACCTGTAAACAAACATTGATTTCCGACAAAAACGAGTGCAAGAATCATTCAAAACGTCTCAAAACAATTCAGGGAAACTTAAGTTTCGGCCTTGAAATTGTGGTTGTCAATGAAAATTTACCGTTTCAACCTTATTCTTCTTTCTGTTTAACGTCAGTTTTTCCTATAATTTTTATGAGGTTAGACGGCCGATGATACGCTTCCAACTATCTATCTGGTGCCTCAACTTCTTCAATGCCCAATGCTGCCAGATCCTCTTCAACACACTACCTCCTTGTCTTCCTTGGCCTGTCCGGTGTACGGCGACCTGGAACTTCCACCCTAACAGCTCTCCCCAGTGCCTCACCACCTTCTCTCCTCTTCACGTGCCCAAACCACCTTAAGCGCCTTACTCAGCACTGTACTCAGCTCCTTCAATCCACGTTTTTTTGCTACCAAATCACTGGACACTTCATCTCTCCATGTGATCCCAGTCATATATGTAAACATTCTCCGATCACACCCAACCAACACATCCTCCAACTTCTTCGTCAAAGCCCATTTTTCAGAACCATACAGCAAAACTAATCTTATACATGCTTCAAATACTCTTCCTCTGTTTTTCAGTGGAATACAGTACCCTCTCGAGTTACGTGCTTGCTTTCTTCCCAAGGCATAGCGTGAAACTCGGGTATTGAAAACACTGTAAAAATGCTTATTTAGACCGGTGCGAGGTGTACCTACCGTATTTTACAGCTTATAAGACTCCCTTTTTCCCCCAAAAAATATCCTGAAAATGCCCCAAGCCCCTGTCCACCCAGCAGTGAATGGGTACCTGGTGTCAGCCAAGGGTTTGTGACCCACCTCCCGGGGTGGTGGCTTCGACCAACACTACGTAGAGGAGAGGAGCTCGAGCTTGAGCTTGAGTTGGGAGTCACCCAGCAGATGCTGTCGGTGAAGCCTTTAGTCCGGCTTTCTCCCACACGTATTCTGTCCTACGAACGATACTTGATCTTGATCTTGATATTACAGGTGGCCAGGCCATAGGCCAGGCCTTTGAACCGGTGTTGCATAAAATAAGTAACACCTCGAAATAAGTAGCACCTGACCTTACACACCCGCCGATCCTTACTTATTTACCACAAAATACTCCTTTGTAAGTGATTAACCCTTGCACGTCACCATTGTCATTCACTTTTTGTTGTTTCGCGTAAACCCATTGTCACCCGAAATGTCACGCGCGGGAAAAAGTTGTACTTCCACCGCGTCTAGAAACTAAACTATCAAAGGTATCGAGTTCAATTATGTTTCGTTTTTAAGCTAAGATAATTTCCTATATCATACAATGTTAAAAAAATACACTAGCGTGAAAATAACTTACAAAACCTCGAGTTAGAAGTGAAAAAAATAAATAAATAACACCTTGCGGCAAAAAATAATATGCCAAAAATCAACTTGTCATCATTTTAATAAATATATTGTATAATATAATATTATACAATATTATATTATACAAAATATATTTTAATATAATATATTGTAATTCGCTCCAACGTTTAAGTGAATCTCACGTCAACCGCGCGCTTTTTAAGATTTAATAAATATTTTAAAATATTTTTGGATGACGCTCAAAGACGTCATTTGTACGTATGGCCTACACGTACCGGATGACGCTCAAAGATGTCATTTGTACGTGAAAGGGTTAACAAGGACGTGTGTGGTACTATGGTTGGTACTTATGGTACTTAATAGTACTATGTGGTACTTAAAAAGGAATGCAAAGTTCACCCTGCGTCTAATGCGGCCATATTAGCGAATGAGAGGTCGGGCAGAGAATGCAGAACAGCCGGTGGTGTATTACTAAAGGGGTCTGGAGTGATCTGTGTTGAGCAATAGTCCACTGAGCACAAATGTGTAACTGTTATCAACAGTAATGCATAATACTAAGAAAAGGTTGGAGTTTAAGAGAAAACAAGAACTGGGGCAACAAGATAGCGATTTTTGCTGCCAAGATGGCCGTGTCAGATGTAAACATCATCCACCCCCCGCTGCTGCTCTCCATTGTAAAATGTTTGATATCTCAGGTCTGCCGCTTCACCTGGGATACTTCACTCGGCGACGCTCTCCGTGCACCCACCATGGGTCATTACCGCTCAGACTCCTCCCCGCACCCATGGAAAAGACAAACCTCCCGCATATTAGATGTCGCCTTAACCCGCATTCGTCTCGGGCCACACAAGTTGACACAACAGTTGGAAGGAGATGATAGAAGGGAGGCAGAAAATGGTGATGAAACTTTCGTTGTAATGAGTATTGTTGATAAATGGAATAGTGAAACAAAGAGCGTGTTAAAGTTTTATTTGAAGGAGTGTGAGCGGTGAGAGGGAGGGAGGTGTACTATCTTGGGGAGTCTGTCTATACACACAAGGATGGAGAAAGGGCGTCGTGGCTTTGTAGTTTATTTGACAGCGAGTCATTGTACAACGTGGGGACAAGACGTGCGCGGCGTGTGTGTCCTGTGGCTGACTGAATTACCTTGCTGGTGTTGCAGTTGTGTCGGCGAGGACAAGTCAGGTCAATGTCAGGTCACCCTCTAATCCTGGTCCCAGACATAGTGGAGTGGCCCGAGGCCAAAAAGGGCCATATTTAAGGAGTTTACCCCTCCACACTTTAGAACAAGGCAAATGAGGTTTTGTTGGATTCGTTAGGATGTTTACCTTATGAAAAATGATGTTTTACAGTCGATTCTAATTAAAACATGGCCATTTAACCCTTTTCAACCCATAAAAAATTGAGAATTTTGAATATCTTAAAATTTTTTATTTGGGCACTTACAAAGATTACTTACACTATTAGGATGTCTACTTTATGAAAAAGATTTTTACAGTCAGATTCTAATTAAAACATGGCCTTTTAACCCATTTAACCCATAAAAAATTGAGAATGTTGGAATATCTTAAAAATTTTTTATTTGGCACTTACAAAGATTACTTGGGTTTAAAAGTATTTACACCATCATGTCCGTATCATCTCCGACTTCATCTCCATTTGCCACCTCACTTATCTCCGGCCGATTCGCACATTCTCCACCACAGGAACAAATGTCAGTGCCTCAAGTCCAGCAATGACACACGGCTTTTTGTCTGCGACAACCTTTGTCAGTGCAGTACAAATGAGTTAGGTCTCAAACCTCTGCTGGTGCCGATTCATTCTTGTACATTGTTGACGCAGTTCACCCTTTGCATTCAAAATGCCAACCATGGCCAACTGGGTTCATGTCTCAGGTTTTGCGTTTGGGGACTCTAAACACCACACTGCTACTTGGTATTGGGCCCCCATACATGTTTCGAAGGCATCATCTGTTGGTGGCAGAAAGGATGGGGGCTTATCAGTTGGGGTGGCGATTTACGAAACAAAGGGCTCATTCAGTGAACTAAATTTTTTTTATTTTTTTTACCATGCATGAGAAGGACAAATCGCCTTGCGGTATCTAGGAAAGTAGGCACATCCGGGAAATGCTTCCAGGCCCGGGAAAGGCATCTCAATTTTTGGTGAGAGCTGAATATGCCTTTTCGCTTTCCAAGTCTGTATAGAGCACTTGTCGTGTCACATCCTGACAGGCATGCCCGGCTGGAATGACTTGCATGCTGCTTTGCCGGTTTTGGTACTGATATGGTGAACAGGTATGAATCTTTCCCTTTGGAGACTAATTTCCCTGAGTGCCCAGCATGCATATACTTCATCGGCCAGTGCCCCCCTGCTCCAGAAATACACCAACAAACGAGGACATCCGTGTCGTCCCCGAATGATTATCCTTGGAGGGTCTCTCGATAACATGATTGCATGCAATACCAACGAGTGTCCCCCTCCTCTTGTGTGCTGTACAACCCTCAAGACTGCCCACAACCCACTTCATTCAAACTTTGACCACTTCTCCATCTTAAAATCCACCACCAGTACTACCGATTTATCTGCAGGCAGGAATCTTTCCATTGTCGCAAATGTACTGACAGATGAATGAAGCTAACTAGCCTTGTTGGTACTGGTTTTTGAGGAAGTTCCTGTAGTCGGACGTCCCTGTTCCCTTGTATCTGGTAGTTAAATCCGGAATCCATCTTCCTCGTCTGTGTCGTTCAGTCGACTTAATTGACTGTTCTCTGTCGTACCGGTCAAGACCAACGTCAAAACGTCAAATGGAAGGATCCATGGCACTGTTCTTCAGAAGACGCAAAATTCGGTCCAGAACCACCTTTCCAAGATCATTGAAAGTCTTTAAATGATTCTCGTTCAGGGCCTGACACATTGCCATGCCATCAATGAGGTATGCAGCAGACTGCGATGACGTGGGGGAAATTCTGACTAGGAAGGACAAGAATTTCATCCGTATTTGCTTCCAGCTTTTTGGCAAGATCTGCTTTGTTGATCTTCCTCATCGAACCATCGCGTGGAACATTGAAGGCGGAACAGCTGCCAATTCGTAGGAGAGGACCTTGCACATATCCCACATCACGGTTCTTTGACACTGCAAGCAGTCTTCTGAAGAGTACCTCCATATCGATCATTATCTTCCCTTCCTTATCACTGGAAAGACACTTCCTCATTTGCAGAAAACGTTTTGACTACTGTCTTGGGGAATTGGGTCCCCGAAAATTCCCCTTCTTTTCGTCCCCAAGCCTTTCTCGTGAACTGATTGAACATTTCCCGACCCTTTTGTGGCACTCCCTTCAAACGACTCTTCGACTTCATCTGTGCCACCTGTCCACTAGTTATATTAACTAGGAGGTTGCCACACTTTCCAGGTCAAATGGATCTTGGCATTGTTTTCCCTTTATGTATTCCTTGATGACTTTAACATCATTCTGGTCCTTGGGCACTCGAGTATGTCCAAGTTCTTCATGTGTATCTGGATTTGGTAGGGTACCATTTCTTTTAATCGTTCTGCGTATTCCCCGGTTATGTGGCGGGTCAGCAGCCAAGCGAACTAAGGGTCCTTTCCTCAGTGGGGTAACCGATGACACCACCTTTACTTTTAGCCTCGCGATTGATACTCTGTTCGAGAGCCTGATCCGTAGGAATGCAGTTGAAAGTCCTTTCTGATCGTTTCACAATGAAACCACCTTCCGACATGTGCTGAAACTTCGGGGAGCCGACACCTACAAGTGACGCATTTTCCGCAAAATAGACTGGGGTGTATCATGCATAGTTGCTGCGGCCTGCCAGGAAGAAATACGGTATGACTTCAAGGACGGCGGTAAGGTGCATTTCAAAATCACCTCACGGTCTGCCCAAGTAACTTCAAGAGGGTGTCACCAGCATCCAGAAAGCTAATCCAGTAATGGGAAAGTTGCTGATTGTTCTCTTCCTGTGTCTTTGAACTTCTTCATTGTACTGAGAAGAGAGGAAAGACAAGCGCATTTCAATCTCCTGACACACAGCGTGCAGGCTTCCGGGGATTGCATTTTGAAGGTATTCTCTAGATCTGCAATTAAGTGGGGGGTCTCACCTCCAACCAGGGCAACTTGTTTTTTATTGCAAGGTTTCGGCAGCTGATAGAAACAAGTTTAAACAGTGCTTCGTGTACCAGTCTGATTCCTCTTTGACCTCTGCATACTGCTTCCCTTGCAACATCAAACTCACAGACGCATGAGCATACACTTCAGGTACTGTCAGCATGTTGTGGAGACCACCATCACTAAACAGCTTCCCTATACTGGCTATGAAAGGGCCCTAGTGAGATGCATCCCACCAAGCCTCATCATCACTCGACCAGCCAAGGGATCTGGCTCAGTCCCAGAGAATCTGTTCAGCCTTGCTATATATTGCCAGGTCAGCAGTGACCAGAACATGTTCTTGTCCCACTGCATTTGCAAATTTTAACCAATTTCAGCAAAGTCGTGTGATCGTAGAGGGAAATCAAGGGTGGCGCATAATGAAGGGAGATACCATATTCGAGTCATTTGGGAAATTTCTCTCTCGCTAACTAGAGAATTGAAACCACCCCCCAAACCGGAATACGTGAGTTTCAGGGGACTTGCCCCCGGCCATTTCCCCAAAACAAATCTTTTAGTACCACATCACTAGCAGACTTATCCAGTTTTTTGACTTCCCATTTCACACATGGTTTTTGGTTTTTGTATGGGGTTTGTTGTAGCGTTTGATTTCCTCCTCATCACAGCTCTGTGCATCTAGGGTTTTTAGGTTTGATCTTGGAATGCAAGGTGTTTCTTCTGGCCTAGGAGACCTTTGATACAACACCACAGCCATTGAATGTGTAGTGTTCTTTCCGTCTATTGTCTGTTCATTTTGATCGAAATTGTCAATTGCGGCATCAACAGTGGTCTTAATAACATTCTCAGGATCATAGACAGAAATGTCACGTGGTATATGAACGTCAGACTTGGTTGACAGCTGGTCCAAAGCAATGGCAGTGAGGAATCTACGCACTTCATCATAAGGTATGCTGTGTCCAAGAGAGGACAGGTCATCTATCAGTTCTCGACTACAATGGTCGTGGTGCAGCTTGACACCTAAACTAAATGTTATTGGAGTATGGATTTTACAAACTAGAGAAATCATGTTGTGACATATTGCAAGAACTCTCATTTCAATGTTTCCCATGTGAGTCTCAGATTCATAGCTAGTAGCGCTGTCAAAGTCTTATTTTGAAGTACACCATGCAACGAAATCATACAAAGGATTTGGAACAAAGTCCTTGCACTTTTTTGTCTCCATATTCCCACTAGAATCATAACGATCAGATTGAAATGTAATGTCACCGATACATTTCCTGATGATACCAGCTGCCTTATGCAAGACAACAGCGTCCTCTTCTGAATTGATATCATCAGAGGATTCGAGTTCACATTCACCAATCTCATTTAAATGCACTTGTAGCCTCACAATGTGTTTCAAGGCCTCGGCAACTGTGATATCCCCTGAGCATACAAGATCAGACTTCTCAGGCTGGACGATGAATGAAATCCTGTCTCCGAAATGCTTCTGTAATTTCTCCTTCAATCTCCATGTAGTACAAGACTCGTTGGTTTTAGAGTTGACCTCTGCTGATATAGTGACCAATCGTTCATTCAGGACAGACAAGGTTGTGGTAGAGATGGTTTTGGACAGGACAGTCTCTTCAATCTCCTTACACAAACTTTTGAAGGCACACGCATTGTCAGATTTATCAACCTTAGCCCTAGCACTAGCAGCTTTAATATTGGTAAGCGAGATGTAATGCGAATAGCAAGAGCGATACGATGATATTTTGCATCCATTGCAAACAAGTCAGTGTTTGACAGCATTCGCATTTGAATCTCATAGTCGTTTCTCTGAATGGCTGCATCAAGCACTCTTTGCCGTGTGGTGGACCCCGTCCCAGTTGAGACGTTCGACAGTTTCTCCTTCCAGCTATGTGATTTCCCACATGAAACAGCCTGATCGAATGTCAAATGTATGTACACATGTCACATGTCACATGTCACATTACATGTCACATGTAATGCCATTAATATTCGGTTGCACCATGGGAAATGGAGCTCAAAATACACAGAATGAAGAAAGATATACGTTAATGGAAGTAAGAATCCTAAGACTTGAAAGCCCACTACCGAAATAATACCATTATCTTTACTGCAAATTTTCCACTAAGTCTAAACACATAGCAGAAAAGCAACAAAGGCATACTTACAACATTAAATCTAAGCTAAATGTCATAGGTAGATAATATTAGAATATCAATTCGTGGTGCATCCTGCATATAATGATGACCGATTTTGGTTACCCTACACATTATTTACATTCTAACTAGTATAATTTTTCATTCACATTCTCTGCACTGTGAATATTGTATTTGGGTACATGCTTAAAATCATTTGATTTCCCTGACAAAACCTTTATTTTTATAACTTAATAAATTTAAGAAAGTAAATATGTCCGCAAAACACTAATTTTTTTCTCTAAAAATATTTATGAAAAATACGGGTGCATTTTATGCGGAGGGGCGTCTTATGCGCCGGCAAATACGGTATATTTTATATATATATATATATTTTATATATATATATATATATATATATATATATATATTTTATATATATATACACTAACCCTTCATGTTCCGGGTTTAAGGCTCGGGGTTTTGATTACTCACGGTTTTTCAACCCCCTTTTTTTTTTTTTTTTTTTTTTTTTTTTTTCTTCTTCTTACTCCTCCCAATTGCTTGCTCTCTACAGGGGTTTTATCCCCCCATGTATGGAGTATGTCTACATGTTTGGGGAGGATCCACTCATACAGCTCTCCAAAACAGGGTTGAGTCAAAAACTTTTCATCTCATCACTCCTCTCCTCTGACTGACTGTCTTCAATCTTTAAATCACCGCTGCAATGTTGCTTCTCTTGCCTCTTCTACCGTTATTTTCATGCTCCTGCTCTTCTGAACTTGCTAACTGCATGCCCCCCCCCCTCCCGCGGCCTCGCTGCACAAGACTTTCTATTCATTCTCATCCCTCTTCTGTCCTCTTCCCAAAGCAAGAGTTAATCATATCTTTACTCTTTCAAACCCTTTCACTGGTAAACTCTGGACTCTCTTCCTGTTTCTATTTTTTCCACTTTCCTATGACTTAAATCTTTTTCAAAGAAGAGTAAAAAGACACCTCCCGAACTAAATTGGCTCACCCCTCTGTTTTTATTTTATTCTCTTACTGTCTTCTTTATAGGGACTGGCGACTAAGCGGGCTTTGTGTTACCCATTTTTGTTGTGCCCTTGGCCAGTTTCTTGTGATGAAAAAAAAAAATGGAAAAAAAAAAAAAAAAAAAAAATAAAAATAAATAAAAACCTATGGGTAAATGAATGACTAATGTCATGCTCGCGGATTTACGATACTCGCGGGTGTCTCTGTTCCCTAACCCCCGCGAGCATGAAGGGTTTATTGTATTATATATATTCGATATACAGTCAAACCTCGGGTTTCTAACGTCTCACTTTTTGAACAAATCGGTTCATGAACATAATTTCAAACTCATAATTGCACTGGTTGCCGTACGATAACTCGGTTGCCAAACAAGCTTGTTGTTGCACGTCGTTAGTCATGCCGCGACCCTCACTCGGAGAACATCCGCTCCGAACTGTCCTTTGATTTTGACAATTTTTCTTGTGTTGTGCATTATTTCTTCTATTTTTTTCATTCCATAAGCCACCATGGGTCCTTAGAAAGCTAGTGAAAGCGTATAGGTGAAAAGGAAAATAATGAAAACAACAATAAAGGTGAAGAAAAAGATCATACGGAAGCATGAAAATGGTGTTCGCGTCTCGGATCTGGCTTTGCAGTTCAGCTTAGCAAAGTCATCGATCTGTACCATTCTCAAGAACAAGGAAGCAATAAAGGATGCTAATGTTGCCAAAGGAGTGACTGTGATCACCAAGCAAAGATCGCAGCCCTTAGAAGAAGTAGAAAAGTTGCTATTGATTTGGATCAACGAAAAGCAGTTGGCCGGCGACGGTATTTCGGAGGCTATCATTTGTGAGAAAGCAAGGCTTTTGCACCAGGATTTGCTCAAGAAAATCCCAGGTTCAAGTTCTGAGACTGATGTGTTGAAGGCTAGTCGAGCCTGGTTTGAAAAGTTTTGAGAAGCGAAGTGGCATACACAGCTAAACATAAATACAGGTGTTTTTAATTTTTTTATTTATTTATACATCTATGCCTATAGAACGCCGGACCAAAGGCTTCACCGACAGCATCAGTTGGGTGACTCCCAACTCAAGCTCAAGCTCGTAGGCCCTCTCCTCTCCTCCTCTTCCTCCTCTCCTGTCCTCTAGTTTTGGCCGACCACTCCGGGAGGCGGGTCATAACCCGGGCTAACACCCGGTACCCATTCACTGCTGGGTGGACAGGGGCTCGGGGCATTTTCAGGGTATTTTCGGGTGGAGAAAGTGACTAAATAAGCATTTGTACAGTGTTTTCAATACCCGAGTTTCGCGATCCTCGAGTTTAGCGCTATGCCTTGTGAAGAAACCAAGCGCCAAACTCGGGAGGGTACTGTATATATATATACACACATTCCTATTATCCCCCTATGGTGAGAGAACAACACCTCCCTCATTACCAAGGGGGGGGGGGGACAAAACTACCACTACTAATTGAGAGGGTGGTTGGTGGATAATTTCCACAATTCTTAAGCATCTACCTGATCGTCAGTACGGTTTCCGTAAAGGAAGATCTACTAGCGATCTTCTAGCTTTACTGAATCTTGGTCATCCTCCTTTAAAGGTTTTGGTGAAATTTTTGCTGTTGCCCTTGACATATCAAAAGCTTTAGAGTCCGGCACAAATCTTTAATTTCCAAACTACCTTCATTCGGTTTCTATCCTCTCTGCACCTTAATTTTAATTTTCCTTTCAAACCGTTTTATTGCAGCTACTGTAGACTGTCATTGTTCTTATCCAAAGTCTATCAATAGTGGTGTTCCTCAGGGTTCTGTCCTATCACCCACTCTCTTTCTATTATTCATTAATGATCTAAGTCTATCTCAATGTCTTATCCACTCTTCTATTCGATGATTCTACCGATGATTCGATGATTCTACCCTGCATTTCCTACGTCGTTCATTAGATGTCCAACTCAACAGGAACGAAGTGATTCACGGAGAGATGCCACAAAGCACCTAAACTCTGATCTATCTATAATTTCTGATTGGGGCAAAGCAAACCTTGTTTTGGTTCAATGCTTCAAAATCCCAATTTCTTCACCTATCTACTCGACAAAACCTTCCAGACAACTATCCCCTCTTCTTCAATGACACTCAACACTCGACACTCCTTCTGCAATGAACATTCTTTGACTCTCCTCTACTAAAAATCTGAACCGGAAATCTCACATCTCATCTCTTGCTAAAACAGCCTCTAAGAAGTTAGGTGGCCTGTGGCATCTGCGTCCCTTTTTTTCTCCCTTTCAGTTGCTTGCTCTGTACATGGGCCTTATCCGCCCATGTATGGCGTATGCTTATCATGTTTGATCCATTTATACATCTCTCCTAAACAGGGTTGAGTCAAAAGCTTTTCGTCTCATCAATTCCCCTTCTGTGACTGACTGTCTGCAATCTATATATCACCGCTGCAGTGTTGCTTCTCTTGCTCTCTCCTACCGTTATTTTCATGCTCACTCCTCTTCTGTACTTGCTAACTGCAAGCGTCCCCCCCTCCCGCGGCCTTACTGCACAAGACTTTCTACTCATTCTCACCCCTATTATGTCCATCTTCCTAATGCAGGAGTCAATCAGTATCTTCACTCTTTCATCCCTTTCACTGGTAAAATCTGGAACACTCATCCTGTTTCAATTTTTCCACCTTCCTACGACTTAAATTCCTTCAAGAGAGGAGTGACAAGACAGCTCCTGAACTAAATTGGCCTTCACCCCTTTCTTTATTCTCTTACTGTCTTTTATATAGGGACTGGCAACTAAGCGGCCTTTTGTTACTTTTTTTTGCCTGCAGCCAGTTCTTTGTGATGTAAAATAATAAATATAAATCTCAGTGCCTTTTTTACGTTCATGCTCAGTAGTTCCTTGCATCATACGTCCTAAAGATCCAATCATTTTCCTCCTTTGCAGCACCCTTTCTGTAATATCGCCTTCCATGCTTACACATAATTGAACCAAGATTTTTAAAGTAATCGTCCAGACCATTTCATCATTCCTGATTTTAAGTAGTTAAAATATAGCCATTATCGAGTATATCAACAATATGTTGTTACTTTTTGCATCCAGTCAGCCGTTTTTAAATAATCCGTAATAAAAATCTGTAAATTCCCCGAGCTTCCAAAACGCTCCTGACAACTAGCAGACGACGCGCCATGACTCGATGACGTCACCGAAGGCAACTCCTCTCTCCCGCGGCAAGCCAAAAGCACGTAAACACAGGCAATAAACATAGTACAGGTACCGCTCGATTTATGTGACGGTTGTGTCCCTGGAGACCTCGCGTAATGTAAATTTCGCGTAATGTGAACATACTTTCCCATAACAATGTACGTACACAGACCTGTAAAATCTAAATTATTAATTCCTGGAATATGGTAAGATTTGGTGAGTGAGACTTTGCATAAGTTTTTAAAACTGGGTGACGCTGTGGGATAGCAGATGCGGGGGAAAAGCAAGGGGCATCTGATGGCCACTCTTTTAAACTGCACCAGCTACGCATTCTTTGACTTGGAAATATCGCGTTATTCAAATTTATAAAACGTAATTTGAAAAAAATGCTCCATTTTTCACATCACGTTAATTCAAAGCTTGGGAATTCAAACTCCCCGTAAAAAGAGAGGTACCTGTACTTGAAGAATTTTGGTGTTTTTGATAGATTTTTTTTTTCGATATGGTATACACAAGCATCCTTTATGGTTTCAGCAAGAAAGGGTGACTTTCCAGAGAAGTTTGCACACGTATCAGACCCGTAAAGGGCCACAAAAAAGGGTGTAGAAAAGTTGGTGCGTCGGACCCAGGGCATATTGGAATGGGGATCATCGCAATGGGATGAAGGTGGAGAAACGAGGGTGGGTTTTTGGTGATGGAGAAGGGTGGGTGTTAGTGATGGAATGGGGTGGGGGAACGGTGATGGGTGTTGCTGGTGGAAAATGGGAGGGTGTTGGTGGTGGGAAATGGGGATGGGTGTTGGTGGTGGGGAAATGGGGATGGTGTTGGTGGTGGGGAAAAGGAGATTGGTGGTGGGGAAGGGGATGGGTGTTGGTTGTGGGAAACAGGATGTGTGTTGGTGGTGGGGAAATGGAGATTGGTGTTGGTTGTGGGAAAAGGGATGGTGTTGGTGGCGGGGGAAGGGGAAGAGTGTTAGTAGTTGGAAAAATGGTACGGATGGAAAGTGTTTGGGAGTTGTAAAACGAGGTGTTGATGGTGGGAACAGGGATGGATGTTTGGGGGTGGGGAAACGGGGATGGTGTTGGTGTTGGGGAAAGGGACGGTGTTGGTGGTGAGGAAGGGGGTGGTGATGGGGGGGGGAAGGGGGTGGGGAAAGGGGTGGGTGTTGTTATTGGGGAAACGAGGATAGGTGTTTGGTGGTGGGGAAACGGGGATGGGTGTTGGTGGTGGTAGACGGGAAGGGTGTTGGTGGTGGGGGAAGGGGATGGGTGTTGGTGGTGGGAAGGAATGGGTGTTTGGGGGTGGGGAAACAGGGATGGGTGTTGGTGGTGGGGAAGGGAATGGGTGTTGGTGGGGGGGAAACGGGGATGGGTGTTGGTGGTGGGGAAACGGGGATGGGTGTTGGTGGTGGGAAACGGGGATGGGTGTTGGTGGTGGGGAAACGGGGATGGTGTTGGTGATGGAGAAGGGTGGGTGTTAGTGATGGGAATGTGGGTTTGGTGGTGGGGAAACGGGGATGGGTGTTGATTAGGGTGGTCCACCAAAAATATTTTTCTACTTTTATTCCTCCACAAGGTTATTTTTTGTCCATTACCCATAGGTTACAAGCCTATGAAATTTCATGGTGATAAAACTTAATTTAGAGGTCGACCCATCATCTCGCTTTCTATCATAGGATTTAACCCGGAAAATATCACATACCCGAATTGGAGCACTTCCCGACATCACAGACCCAAATGGTGTTGATTTATGAATTCTCCGGGGTTGGTAGCCCCATAGACACATTTTATCAACTAAAAACTGATATACAGCTGTCTGAATGCTGATTTTCATTATTTGGTTTTCATACCGTAAATTAGGGGTAGGCCATACCCTGGTTAGGGTACTTCTAATAGAGATAGAACAAAATGGTTTCCATTTTTGAACTCAGAAGGGTCGATTTTCACATAGAAATGCTTTCATATTTCATTTATTTTCTAAAACCTGCAAAATATGACAGAAAATTTCAATTTCTCTATTTTCCTATAGAAAAACGATTTTTTTGGCAATATTTTGTGATTTGTCAATAAATCAGTGTCAATGAAACCACTTCTATGTGTAAATCGACCCTTCTGAGTTCAAAATGCGAACCATTTGCTTTATCTCTACTAGAAGTACCCTAACCAGGGTATGGCCTACCCCTAAAATTTACTGTGAAAACCAAATAATGAAATTCAGCATTCAGACAGCTGTATATCAGTTTTTAGTTGATAAAATGTGGTCTATGGGGTTATCAACCCCGGAGAATTCAGAAATCAACACCATTTGGGTCTGTGATGTCGGGAAGTGCTCCAATTCGGGTATGTGATATTTTCCGGGTTAAATCCTATGATAGAAAGCGAGATGATGGGACGACCTCTAAATATCATTGTATCGCGATGACATTTTGCACACAAGGAGAGGAATGCAACACAAAAAAAAGCAGCGGTGTGGAGAAAGGACCAGTGCACTTTGAAATTTTACCCCCTCTTCTTGGACACCCTAGTGTTGATGGTGGGAACGGGGATGGATGTTGGTGGTGGGAGAATGGATAGGTGTTGGTGGTGGGGAAGGGAATGGGTGTTGGTGGTGGGGAAGGGGTTGGGTGTTGGTAGTGGGGAAGGGGATGGGTGTTGGTGGTGGGGGAAGAGGATGGGTGTTGGTGGTGGGGGAAGGGGATGGGTGTTGGTGGTGGGGAAGGGGTTGGGTGTTGGTAGTGGGGAAGGGGTTGGGTGTTGGTAGTGGGGAAACGAGGATAGGTGTTGGTGGTGGGGGAAGAGGATGGGTGTTGGTGGTGGGGGAAGGGGATGGGTGTTGGTGGTGGAGAATGGGGTGGGTGTTGGTAGTTGGGAAATGAGGATACAAAGGAATATACAAAGGAAGAACAGACAGCAACAGCCCTACTGGGCCATATGAGGCTGCCTGTATGACTTTCTTATTTTTTTATTTACCGTATTTTATGGCTTATAAGACGCACTTTTTCCTTAAAAAATACCCTGAAAAACACTCATGCGTCTTCCAAGACAAATTTTATAGGAGGTTAACTTAGGTAGCTATTCAATTCAGCCTTTTATATGATGTAACCTCAGTACTTATCAAACAAATTTTATCGCAAGTACAGTCAAACCTCGATATAACGGACCTTGATGTAACGGACTTCGGATGTAACGGACTCCATTTGCGTTACAATTTTTTTTCTTCTTTTTTTTCTTCTTCATATTAGACCGCTTATCGCCGCTTGAATTGTCAACTCAACATAATAGTATTATTTTCTCATTTAATTTGGAATGCTTGTGTTTTAAGTAGTTTGATTGACCACATATTAAGATAAAATATTATAAGGAAGGAACCTGTGTTGCTAGTGATTTAGTGGTAGAAGGTGTGTATTGTTTAAAATAGTGACTATTAGTGTTATGGCGTGGCCGCTGCTACGTCTCCCTGTCACCTCAACACCCTAAATCACCCTTATCTAAGGTGACACGCAGTGCTACACTGACCTAAATAGTGACACGTGTATAGAACTGCACTTCACAACCATATAATATATATAATAATGAGCATTAGTCATGATAATAAGCAATACCTTTGGAAGCCACGGCTGAATCTGGCTCGTAGTAATTTGTTTACCTTTCACTAGAGCTTGAGCTTGACTAGCTACACGGTCTGGTTGTGTTTGTGATTATTTCTCATTTATTTCATGTGTAGGAGCGGACCAAATTCAGCATGTAGTGCCAGTCACTGTTTACCTCCCAACATAGCTACCAGTCTGGTTGTGTTTGTGATTATTTCTCATTTATTTCACAATTATTCCGTTTTTTCCATATATTTTCCCCCCCTTGGGAAAATACCCTCGCTATAACGGACAATCTGCTTTAACGGACCACTCCTCCCCCCATTTAGTCCGTTATATCGAGGTTTGACAGTACACACAAACCTTGTTTTCCTGGACCTCCATTTCCTGGATATCGGATTTGCCGGACAAAATCCAAGGTCCGGGGATATGTCAAAGTCCTGGACAAATGCCTGGTCCAGTCCGTAAATCGACAAAGTTGTCCGGCGGTCCGAGCTTCTCCTGTCACCCCTACCCCTGGTCAGTGTCCGCACCTCCCGCCAGCTGGCAGCATGCTCCGCGGTCGTATTGTTTACATTTGGGCACAAGACACTCACAGTTCACCTGCACCACCTCCGTCAGTCCCCTGACCCCCACTGCCCTTGGTGCAGGAACGTCTCTGAGACTATTGAACACTTTCTTTTTTTCCTTTTTTTACATCACAAGGAACTGGCCAAGGGCACAACAAAAATGGGTAACACAAAGCCTGCTTAGTTGCCAGTCCCTATAAAGAAGACAGTAAGAGAATAAAATAAAAACGGGTAGGCCAATTTAGTTCGGGAGGTGTCTTGTTACTCTTCTTTTGAAAAGATTTAAGTCATAGGAAAGTGGAAAAATAGAACAGGAAAGAGTTCCAGGGGTTTACCAGTGAAAGGGATAAAAGAGTAAGATACTGATTAACTTTTGCATTGGGAAAGATGGACAGAATTAGGGATGGGGAATGAATAGAAAGTCTTGTCCCAGCGAGGCCGCGGGAGTGGGGAGGCATGCAGTTAGCAAGTTCAGAAGAGCAGTGAGCATGAAAATAACGGTAAAAGAGAGCAAGAAGCAACATTGCGGCGGTGATTTAAAGATTGAAGACAGTCAGTCAAGGAGAGGATTGATGAGACGAAAAGCTTTTGACTCAACCCTGTTTAGGAGAGCTGTATGAGGGGATCCTCCCCAAACATGTGAGACATACTCCATACATGGCGGATAAGGCCCCTGTAGAGAGCAAGAAATTGGGAGGGAGAAAAAAAAAGGACGCAGACGCCACAGCACACCTAACTTTTTTAGAAGCTGTTTTAGCAAGAGATGAGATGTGAGATTTCCAGTTCAGGATTTTTAGTAAAGGATAGCCCCTAGAATGTTCAATTGTAGAAAAAGGGAGACAGTTGAGTGTCATTGAAGAAGAGGGGATAGTTATCAGGGAGGCTTTGTTGATGATAGGTGAAGAAATTGGTTTTTGAGGCATTGAACAAAACAAGATTTGCTTTGCCCCAATCAGAAATTATAGAAAGATCAAAGTTAGGCGCTGGGTGGCATCTCTCCGTGAATCACTTAGTTCCTGTTGAGTTGGACGTCTAATAAACGACGTTGAAAAATCAGGTGTAGAATCATCAGCGTGGGGAGTGGATAGGGTTTTGAGTTAGACTTAGAAGATCATTAATGAATAATAGAAAGAGAGTGGTGATAGAACAGAACCCTGGGAACACCACTATTGTTTGATTTAGGAGAAGAACCAGGGTCCGTCTACAGTAGCTGCAATAGACGGTTTGAAAGGAAACTTAAGATGAAGGTACAGGGGAGAAGGAAAAAAAACCCGAATGAGGGTTAGTTTGGAAATTAAAGATTTGTCCCAGACTCTATCAAAAGCTTTTGATATGTAAAGGGGCAACAGCAAAAGTTTCACCGAAACCCCTAAAGGAGGATGACCAAGATCAGTTAGGAAAGCTAGAAGATCGCCAGTAGATCGCCCTTTACGGAAACCGTACTGACGATCAGATAGAAGATTGTGAGCAGATAGATGCTTAAGAATCTTCTTATTAAGTAAAAGTATTAAAAAAACTTAGAAAGGCGGGGAAAGTCAAAGCTATAGGACGGTAGTTTGAAGGAATAGAACGGTCACCCTTCTTAGGAACAGGTTGGATGTGAGCAAACTTCCCGCAAGAAGGAAAAGGGGGAAGTAGAATAACAAGACAGAAAAGTTTGACCAGGCAAGTGCAAGCACAGAAGCACAGTTTTTTTAGAACAATAGGAGGGACTCCGTCAGGGGCCGTAAGCCTTCCGAGGATCTAGGCCAGAAAGGCAAAGAAAAAATCATTCCGAAGGATCTTAATGACAGGCATAATATAGTCAGAGGGTGGAGGAGAAGGAGGAACGAGTGGAATTTTAGCAAATGTTTGAGCGAAGAGTTCAGCTTTAGAAATAGATGAGACAGCTGTGGAGCCATCTGGGTGAAGCATAGAAGGGAAAGATGGGAAAAAGAAAATTGTTAGAGATGTTATTAGCTAGATGCCAGAAGTCACGAGAGGAATTTGATTCAGAAGATTTTGACATTTTCTATGAATGAAAGAGTTTTTGGTAAGTTGAAGTAAAGATTTGGCATTGCTTACGGGCAGAAATATAAAGGGGATGAGTTTCAGGAGATGGATGCTTACGGTACCGTTTGTGGCCCCCTCTCTATCTCGGACAGCATGAGAACAAGCAGAGTTAAACCAAAGGGTTTACGGGCTTTAGGATTAGAGAAAATGTATGGAATGTACGCCTCCATGCCCGAGACTATGACCTCAGTTATGCGCTCTGCACAAAGAGATGGGTCTTTGACATGGGAAGCAGTAACATTCCATAGAAAACAGAGTAGTACTGCCTTAGGTCTTCCATTAGCTGAGTTGAAGTGCCAGAAGCACCTCCGCTTAGGTGGGTCCCGAGACGGTACCGGAGCGATAGGACAGGTTACAGAAATAAGATTGTGATCGGAGGAACCCAACGGAGAGAATAGTTTTCACAGAGTAAGCAGAAGGGTTAGTAGTTAGGAAAAGATCAAGAATGTTGGGCGTGTCTCCAAGGCGGTCAGGAATATGGGGTAGGGTGCTGCACCAGCTGCTCTAGGTCTTGGAGGATAGAAAAGTTGTAGGGTTGTTTACCAGGTTTGGGCAGTGAAAGAAGATGATGGCCAAGCTGGTGGTGAACATTGAAGTCCCCAAGAATGGAAATTTCAGCTAAAGGGGAAAATGAGATGAGATGTGCTCCACTTTTGATGTTTAAATAGTTTGAAGAATTTTACATAGTCAGAGGAGGTTAGTTGAGAGATATACGCACAGATAAATTTAGTAAGAGAGTGACATTGAAGTCGAAAGCCAGATTTGGGAGGAAAAATTTGGAAGATTCAAGGGCGTGGGCACGGGGAGCAAGGATGTCATTCGCAAAATATACGCAACAGCCAGCTTTGGATTTAAAATTAGAATAAGACAGTAAGAGGAAAACAGAAAAAAGGGCTGCTGTCGTGCTCTGACA
Organism: Chionoecetes opilio; assembly: GCA_016584305.1. NCBI lineage: Eukaryota > Metazoa > Arthropoda > Malacostraca > Decapoda > Majidae > Chionoecetes > Chionoecetes opilio. Next base: position 69,346 of record JACEEZ010010078.1, on the reverse strand, counting down.
GTCAGACAGTCCCGACAAATGAGTTTCGGTGAGGAAAAGAAGATGAGGTTTAGAGGAGGAGAGATGGTGTTCGCCCGAGAGAAAGTTAGATCTAAGGGCCGCGAATGTTGCAGAAGTTTAAGGAGAGAAGGCTAGAAGAAGTATCAAGACACCTCGGGTCGACATCTGCTGCAGTGTCCGTGCTTCCACTCCCACCGTGTAGTGCTACGCTCTCAACTCCTCACCCTGAACGTCGCCACCTGTGATCTGCCCACCCTGCTGGCGGCGGTTGGCCTCCCGCCAGCTGGCAGCATGCTCCGCGGTCGTATTGTTTACATTTGGGCACAAGACACACACCGTTCACCTGCACCACCTCCGCCAGTCCCCTGACTCCCACTGCCCCTGTTGCAGGAACGTCTCTGAGACTATTGAACACTTTCTGCTGCAGTGTCCGCGCTTCCACTCCCACCGTGTAGTGCTACGCTCTCAACTCCTCGCCCTGAATGTCGCCACCTGTGACCTGCCCACCCTGCTGGCGGCGGCTGGAGTCCACCCCTCCCGGCAACACGCTGTCATCCGCCTAACCTGTGCCTTCCTGAGGAAGACAGGTCAACTACAGCACCTGTGATAGCATCATAGGACATCACCAGGGCACATAGTGTTCGCCAAGGGATCCTCGCAGCCCTAAAGACAACAACAAAGTGACGTAAAAGTCCGCGGTGGGGTAGTTGATATTGGCGGTTGCCGGACAGTAAATACTAGAGTAGGATAAACGTCCGGGGTGGGTAATGGCCTCGGACTGTTGCGATTCCCGGACGTTTGGGGTTCCTGGACCAGTGCTCCCCCTTATTAGTCCGGGAAAACTAGGGTTGTGTGTATTTCAAATACCATAAGACATTCAAATCAACTAATCTGTTTTACGCTGTGATGTTTACTGCGGTACTGGTGTGAGCCATTCCGCCTTGGCAGATTGGCGCCAACAGCCATTCCGTGTACAATAAACCCTTCATGCTCGCGGGGGTTAGGGAACAGAGACACCCGCGAGTATCGTAAATCCGCGAGCATGACATTAGTCATTCATTTACCCCATAGTTTTTTTTTTTTTTTTTTTTTTTTTTTTTTTTTTTTTTTTTTTTTTTTCCATCACAAGGAACTGGCCAAGAGCACAACAAAAATGAGTAACACAAAGCCCGCTTAGTTGCCAGTCCCTATAAAGAAGACAGTAAGAGAATAAAATAAAAACAGGGGTGAGCCAATTTAGTTCGGGAGGTGTCTTGTTACTCTTCTTTTGAAAAGATTTAAGTCATAGGAAAGTGGAAAAATAGAAACAGGAAGAGAGTTCCAGAGTTTACCAGTGAAAGGGATGAAAGAGTAAAGATACTCATTAACTCTTGCATTAGGAAGATGGACAGAATAGGGATGAGAATGAGTAGAAAGTCTTGTGCAGCGAGGCCGCGGGAGTGGGGGAGACATGCAGTTAGCAAGTTCAGAAGAGCAGTGAGCATGAAAATAACGGTAGAGGAGAGCAAGAGAAGCAACATTGCGGCGGTGATTTAAAGATTGAAGACAGTCAGTCAGAGAAGAGGGGTTAATGAGACGAAAAGCTTTTGACTCAACCCTGTTTAGGAGAGCTGTATGAGTGGATCCTCCCGAAACATGTGAGACATACTCCATACATGGGCGGATAAGGCCCCTGTAGAGAGCAAGCAATTGGGAGGGACAAAAAAAAAAAAAAAAAAAAAAAAAAAAGGTTGAAACCCCGCGAGTAATCAAAGCCGCGAGCCTGAAACCCGCGAGTATGAAGGGTTTATTGTATAAGGAACTTTGTTACATTAGATGAAAGTTTGTATACATATGTACTACATGCAGCCATCACAAATACTACACGCATACAGGAAAATTCAAACAATACGTGGTGAGGCACAGGAGGCAGGCAACGTAGTGAGGCACGGGAGGACGTGAGAGGTGTCTACACTCAGGACAACAAAGCCAGACTCAGCTGATCGGCACGCCAAGTAGGCACGCAGCTGCACACCGCCGCGGTCGGGTTTGTTTTCACTCCTGCCGTCCGACGTACGTGTACATGTTCAGCCAGCCAACATGACGATTTACTTATACACTCAACCCTCGGCAATCGCGCATTTGGCTATCGCGTTTTATGGCTATCACGCATACCTGAATATATCTCAAGGCTAGCGCATCAAGCTATCAAGTTTTACGGCTATCACGCATACCTTCATTTTTTTTTTTTTTTTTTTTTTACATTTCGGCCTATAGCGCCGGTTGGTATTGACCTCCAGGGCTCGGATGGTAGGCCCTGGAGGCTCACTTGAGGGCTATTTACCCCCGGTGGAGGTGCATGCAGGATTTTTATAGTGACTGGTGCCTGTGATTACAACAGGCTCATGTTGCCCCCCTGTGTCCTCAAACCAAACCTCGGCTATAGCACATCAAGCTACCACGTTTTACTGCTCTCACACCTTGTATATCTTCTAACAACATGTCTATCGCACTAGGTTTGCCATGGCTGCAGCCAGTCGTGGCCAGATCTAGCGAGGGGTTGCATATTAGTTTGTTATGACGTTAAGGGCTGCATACACAAATTTGTTACTGAACCTTAACAGCTGTTTAGGCCAAGAAATTTTGATTAACTAATATATGACCGTTAAGCACTAAATGGTTATTCACAAAACTTGTTTAAGTTTTAGCAGTACAGGGAGGTCCCGTTATACGAGCATTCGGTATACGAGAATCCGATGATACGAGATGTGTGAATTAGGGTCTATTTTCAAAATACGAGATCGAAAATCCAATGCTACGACATTCAAACTGGGGCGAGTAAAATTATCAAGTTATTTACTAAAGTAAATTACAAGTTATTTACTAAAGTAAATTACAAGTTATTTACTAAAATTATAAAGTTATTTACTGACTATATGATTTTACCTAAGGTTGTATGATAATCAATCTGAAAATATGATAATTCTGGTGGCTCGGTACGACAATGTGACCTACAAAAATTCACATCCTGGACGATGTACAATGATTCAGATGCGCAGAGACGAGTTTGTGGGCAGTGGAAGAGGTCTGCGCACCCCTTCCTTGTCCCTTACCTATCCTACCCTCTCGAGTATTGTATCACGCGGCAGCACCGAGGATCTTTCCTCTTCCCCAACAAAGCCCCCTTCACACATTCCATAATGGAACCACGAACGCGCCAACAATGCAATGCACAGCACCGTCATGGTCCTGGTTATGGGTCCATCGTGACCGATCGTGACGCTCGTGACGCGCTCTGCCGAGGCCATGAAAAATTAGTGCGTGCACTAAAAAATCGGGAAGCTCCCCGATTTTTGTACCCAACGCAGCGCTATCGTAAGTCTATCGTCACGCTATCGTTATCTATGTAGCAGCTTCGTGACACTATCGTGATCGTCGTATTTCTATCGTGACGATAAGAAATCGTTACGCGCGCCTTCAATCCTACCTCCCCCCCCCCCCTTTTTTGCACCCCCTTCCGCCTTCTCCCCCTTTTCTCATTCACCTCCACCCACCCTCTACTCCCTTCCCCCTACTCCCATGACCACCTGGTGATGCCACCCTCCCCCTACTCCCTACTCCCATGACCACGTGGTGATGCCACCCTCCCACTACTCCCTACCCCCTACTCCCATGTTTGTATATGTATGTCTCCCATATACAAGACACTATAAGGGACTATATATAGGCCCTTATAGTGGCTTGTATATCAATGATAAACAATAGACTTTCATATATTCTGGCATAAGATATAGACCGATGTGTCGGAGTGGACATTGTGGACGGAAAAATTAATGTAACATAAACGATGTCGGCGCTGAATATATAAATTATACATACTTATTACATTTAACGCGTATATTTTATAACATATTAACCTATTTTAATTGTGGTAAATAATACATTTTACATATATACAAGCAGTAGTAATGGCAATTCCAATAATTAAATTAATTAAATGAGACACCAAGTTCCGTCCAACATTCGAACACTTTTGGGCGCTGAAAAAAAAGTTATTGACATAGATCCTTGAAATTTTGGATGATGTTTGTCAATGAAGTGCTCTTCAATTAACTGAAAAACACAATCAGCTACACCCATTATAAGATAGAGTTCATTGCTTTATTTCAATTATTACTGATGGCCTACAGGCTTGCGCGGATGATCTTTGCGCCAGAATCCGTTCATCGAGATTTACCGCGCAGATTTAAAGTTGCTTCCCAAGCTATACAAAAATGCAGAAGGCATGAATCATATGTCTGACAGTGACGAACATCATCTTGCACACTCACCGGTGTGTGGGAGGGAGGGTTTCCCTCCCTCTCCTCCCTCCATAGGCGTTTGACAGTTTGCATGATTTTGAACTTATAGCCTGCAGCGTTCCCATACATCCTGTGTTTTTGCTGGATTACATAATGGGTGGAAAACATACGGATGGCACAACGATTCAAGCAATCATTGATCTTTCTTTACAAGGCTGGGATCAATAATAAGGAAATTTGCAAGCTTAAAGGACTAAAGCTTAGAACAGTGTAAAATTTGATCCGCCGATTTGAGGCTGGCGGAGAGGTGAGTCTCCCGCTCCCCAAAAAACAACCTGGGAAACAAAAAAAAACATGTAACAGAACCAGGAGCGTGTTAAGGCGACAGCTTGATGCCAATCCTAGCCTTACAGCCAGAGAACTGAAGGAGGAAAATCATACTCTTCTTGGTAATGTGTCGCTTCGTACTGTACAGGAAACTTTGAAACGTGACCTTGGCTACAGGTGTTACCGGGCGCGGAATAAGCCACTGATAAATGACCGCCAAAGGAAGAAAAGGCTTCACTTTGCAAAGAAATACAGAGATTGGCCTCTCAACAAGTGGCGGGCTGTGCTGTGGAGTGACGAAAGCACATTTTGTGTGAGTGGAGGAGGACCAGCAAAAGTGTACCATTGCCCCGGCTCAGACCCCACCGAGCCTCGCTACACACAAAAGACCACAAAACACCCTCCCAGTTTAATGGTGTGGGGTTGCTTTACTTTTCATGGTATTGGGAACTTAGTTATTTTCCCAAAGAACACAACTGTTAACAAAGTGGTGTATTTTGATCTTTTAAATGACCACCTGGAGGCCTGCTTTGAAAAGACGCAGGCACAGATTTTCCAACAGGATGGAGCATCCTGCCACACAGCTCGAGATGTGATACAGTGGCTTGATGACTGCAAGATTGGGAGAATAGATGACTGGCCAGGTAATTCTCCCGATATATCACCCATAGAAAATCTTTGGTCCATCATTAAAGGCAAACTCTGCTCACGTGACACCTCTACAGTCTACACTCCCCAAGCTTGAAATGGAGCTCCGAAAGTGTTGGGAAGAATTTAAGCCTGAGTTCCTTCAAAATCTTGCTGACAGTGTACCACGTTGCCTTCAAAGGGTCATCAAGAGGAAGGGCTACGCAACGAAATACTAACTACAATTGTAAGTGTTGATATTCTACATTATTTTGTTATAAACAAGGTGCGTCATACGTGTAAACATTCCCTTTTCGGAGGCGCGTAGTGATTATCCGCGCAAACTGTAGGTTACTGTGAAAATGCCCATACAGCCAAATTCCCAACATCCGACCTTCAAACATCCGACTTGTCCAAACAACCGACTTTTTTCTTCTATGTCCCAAGTCGGATAAATTATTAAGCAATTCCAGACAACCGACCCTCGGTCAGACGTTTGAATTCGGCGGCGGGCGGGAGGCAGGTAGTTCGTGTTTTTCTCACTACCCGCTCGCAGCGCTGGTAGCGGCTTGGCGTTGGCGGGTGTTTTCAGAGTTTATTTACACTTGCTGTTGGCTGCTTCACCACCACATTGTGTCTTGTTTTGGCCATTTATTTTACTTTCTACAGTGAATAATGTCGTCTACAAGTGCTAAACGTAAGCGTGTTGTGTTGAACATTGAACAGAAAGTTAATATTATAAGGAAAGTAGAACAAGGTGTTCCTAGACAAGATATATGTCGGGAATTTAACATCGGCAAGACGACTGTGGTGGACATTTTAAAGTCCAAAGATAACTTGTTCAAGTTTTATGCTGGTACAGAAACTAATGACGGAAATTCACAAGTGACTTGGGATGATGCACAACAAGGTTTAGAAAAATTCATTTCCTTCATGGAAACAAGGAATGAATTCACAATTCAGGAAGTCATGAACCAGTATATGTTGCACTCCAGGTTTCTAAGTTTTAGAAGAGCATCATCAAAGCAGTTAACCTTGCAGGAAATATTCAAGAGAGCTGCCAGGCAAACACCTACACCAACCAGTACACCTGTACATTATATATCTATTCTTTATTATATTTATTAAATTATGTACATCCGAACATCCGACTATTCCAATTATCCGACCTACCTTCGGTCCCCCCAATGTCGGATAATTAATACTTAGCTGTATATCTTAATATCTGATACATTAAAACTCCTTAAAACCCAAGCATTCCAAAATAAAACCAAAAAAATTATGTCGAGTTGACGATTCCAGCGGCGATAAGCAGTCTGATATGCCATTCTTGCCCGCAAATTTGTCTCGTGAATGGAGTCCGTTAAATCCGAAGTCCGTTAAATCGAGGTCCGTTACATCGAGGTTTGGCTGTATATCGGACAACAGTTTTGGTGGTCTGTTTTTTGTTTTTTTCTTAGAAATTTCTTTCCAAAATCAGGGTGCGTCTTCCAAGATGCAGCGTCTTATAAGCCGTAAAATTAGGTATTTATTTTTTTTTTTTTTTTTTTATATACATTTGTGCCTCTAGCGCCTGTAGGCAGTGACCTCCAGGGCTCGGATGGTAGACCCTGGAGGTTCACTTGAGGGTTGTGATGGTTGGCCCTTGCCTGTGGTGGCGCAGGCAGGATTTTTATAGTTAAGTGGATTGGGTGTTTTGAATGAACCTTCAACGTATCGCTGCAAAGAAAAAATGGGTTTGGACGATTACTTAAAATTTCTGAACCTGCTCCCAATATTTCTCCATTCAACCAAATTTTACATTAATTTGCTGACTCTACTCTTACTCTATATTTACTTTCAAAGTCTACCACTTCACTTCTACTCCATTCAGAAACCATCACTTTACTTTTGTTAACGTTCACCCTCGGCTTTTGTTTTTAGCAAACACTATCAAACTCGCATGGTTTAATTTTCCAAATTTTGTAGTAGCATTTCATACTGGGGTTTTATCCCTGGGAATTCCTCAAGAAGGTGACCATGGCAGGAGTCTCCACATGTTTTTTTCCATGTAGTACCTACAGTACATCATTCTTGCACACTATAGTTTCTCTCTCTCTCTCTCTCTCTCTCTCTCTCTCTCTTCTCTCTCTCTCTCTCTCTCCTCTCTCTCTTCTCTCTCTCTCTCTCTCTCTCTCTCTCTCTCTCTCTCTCTCTCTCTCTCTCTCTCTCTCTCTCTTTTTTTTTTTTTTACAAAATAGGAAAGTGGTGTGTAAGGAGGGATAAACAATATGGTGTGTAAAGTAAACAGTAAAAAGCTTGTGCTGTATGGTGAACAAATAAATAAGAAGTAAATATGTGCTCATATGGATATCATGGGTCTCCGCAGGAGTCACCTGGTGGCAGCGTGTGAGCAACGTGCTGTGATGGTGTTTGATCCGCTGTCCCGGCGTCAGGTGCATCACATTCCTCATGCACACGACAACTGTGTCAACTGTATCAAGTGAGTGTGTTTTATAATTAGTTGGTTGTGTGCATATGATATTTCTTTTGGTCTTGGTCATGTGCTGGACACATGATCACTAGCTATTAACCTCCTGGAAAGAGTTTATAGCTATAGGATTGATCTTTGAGTAAGGCTGGGACATTACACATCACACACATCCCATCCCTTTGCTCAAGGGGGACTGTAACTGCGCATTTCCTGGGAAAAAATCTTGAGCTTTAAGCAGGGGACCTTAGGCACATCAAGTGATATTTTTGAGGACTTAGCCCACTGTACCATGTAAGCAGTGTGTGTATGTGTGTGTGTGTGTGTTTTACATAACAAAGGACTGGCCAGGGGCGAAAAAAAAGAAGTAACAAAAAGCACGCTAGCTGCCAGCCCCAATAAAGCAGATAGTAAGTGATTGTAGACAGGGAGATGAGCCAATTTAGTTTGGGAGGTGTCTTGACACATCTCTTGAAAAATTGAAGTCGTAGAAAAGTGGAGAAATATAAACAGGAAGAGAGCTCCAGAGTTTACCAGTGAAAGGGAGGAAAAAGTAAAGATACTGGTAAACTCTTGCATTAGTAAGATGGACAGAATAGATGAGAATGAGTAGAAAGTCTTCTGCAGCGCTGCTGAGGGAGGGAGAGAGGCATGCAGTTAGCAAACTCAGAAGAACAGTGAGCATAAAAATATCAGTAGAAGAAAGCAAGAGAAACAACATTGTGGCGATGATTTCAAGATTAAAGACAGTCAGTCAGTGGAGGAGAGTTGATGAGATGAAAAGCATTTTACTCAACCCTGTTTTGGAGACCTATATGAGTGGATCCCTCCCAAACATGAGATATATGCTCGATACATGGGCGGATAAGGCCCTGTACAGAACAAGCAACTGGGAGGGAGAAAAAAATGAATACTGATGCCACAGGACACCTTAACTTCTTAGAAGCTGATTTAGCAAGAGATGAGATGTAAATTTCCAGTTCAGGTTTATAGTTTAAGATAGTCACTGTAGAAGAGGGAGGCAATTGAGTTTCATTGAAAAATTGGGGATAGTTATCTGGAAAGTTATATCGAGTAGATCAGTGTTCTTCAAACTTTTTTCATCGCGACAGTTTGATTTTATGTATTATAATCACGATTCTATCTTAGGTCTGTTGGTGCTTTCTCTCTCCGATTTGATTTTCTTTACCATTACATACATACATTGCATGTAAATGTGCATTCGTATATACATACATGCATCTATGGATTAAATGTAAGTGCATGTTTGAGTGTGCCAATATAAATTGTATATTAAAAGTTGAAAATATGTAAAAGTACTGTGTAAATTGTAACTAAGTAGAGAAAAATAGTATGCACTACCTGTTCTGTATAATATGTAAAAATACTGTGTAAATTGTAACTGAGTAGAGAAAAATAGTATGCAGTACCTGCTCAGTGTGACTGGTGCGCCTGCTTGTTACTAGTTATCTTGGTCCAGTCTGGCTTATAGGAGGATAATGCCACACGCATATCGGCTGTAGGATTGAGTTTGTTTCTGTCTTTGTTTTTTAGCCTTGTCTTCTTCTTTCTGTTTAACGTTAGTTTTTCCCATAATTTTTATAAGGTTAGAAGGCCGATGATACGCTTCCAACAATTTATATCCATTGCATCAACTTCTTCAATGCCCAATGCTGCCAGATCCTCTTTAACACACTGCCTCCATTTTTCTTGGCTCACCTCTGCCACCTCTTTGTCTAGCTTCGTTCTTACCTTTATTTTGCCTCCCAAACCTCAGACAAGCACTCAAACTCAAACAAACAAGCACAAGCACTGGTAAATAAGATGTTTACTAGAGAGGAGAAGGCGCATATTCTTGCCTTACGTGAGGAAAAGGTGTCTATGAAGGAAATTAGTGAAAGGATGGGCCGTACTGAAGCAGCCTTTTTTGCCTTAATCAAGCAAGCGAGTGGCCTACCTGCAGGCGTACTTCAGTAAACCACCCTTCAATCCTCCTACATGTTCTAGCTTCCAGAGCAGTCTCTTGTGAGGTACCTTGTCAAATGCCTTCTTTAGGTCCAAGTACAAGTCCCGAAGATACGAGCAGTTAGGTTCCACCTGGCATACTCGTAAAGCGAAATCTCGTATAACGAAACACATAACTAATGGTAAAATATAGGTTTGGTTCCAGGACCCCATCAATTAAAAAAAAGAGAGAAAAAAAAAGACATGTTTTTCAAGCTAAAATAAACTATAGCAAACACAACAAACACACAGCGTCTATATTACCCACACTGTACTACCTATGCTGTAGAAAAAGCACTCTGAAAGAGAAAATAGCACACAAAATAAAATAACTGCACATTAATTAAACATAAAACATGCATAACACTCACAAGTGGTAATGTTGTGTGGGGAGACAGGAAGCTAGCAAGTAGCCAGCTGAGAGTCCCTGTTTTTCTCTCTCCGAGGCTCGAGAGAAAACAGCGGTGACTGCGTTTGCAGGGATGACTGGGTTAGAGTTCTTCCTCCTCCCCTTGATCACTTGGGGAAGAGGAAAGATCCTCAGTGCTGGCCCTGGATTGGGTCTGGCTGTGCTGGATTGTGCAAGGCACAATACATGCAAGCCAAAAAGACGTTGTATGTACTGTTGGGGACGCCGCGTGATACAATAGACTCGAGAGGGTAGGGTAGGTAAGGGACAAGGGAGGGGTGCGCAGACCTCTTCCACTGCCCACAAACTCGTCTCTGCGGATCTGAATCATTGTACATCATCCAGTGATGTGAACTTTTGTAGGCCACATTGTCGTACCGAGCCACCAGAATTATCATATTTTCAGATTGATTATAGTACAACCTTAGGTAAAATCACAGTCAGTAAATGACTTCATAATTTTAGTAAATAACTTGTAATTTACTTTAGTAAATAACTTGTAATTTACTTTAGTAAATAACTTGGTAATTTTACTCACCCCAGTTTGAATGTCGTAGCATTGGATTTTCGATCTCGTATATTAAAAATAGACCCTAATTTACACATCTCGTATCATCGAATTCTCGTATACCGAATGCTCGTATAACGGGACTTCCCTGTATATGCAAATCGACCCACCCCTCTCTTTCCTGTGACACATCGATCACTCGAGTAAAAGCTTCATAAATTCGTTGTACATGACATTCTTCCTCTAAATCCAAACTGGCCACCTGCGAGTGTGTTTGTCTCTTCCAAATATTTCAACCATCTGTCCTTCACAATTTTTTCACACATTTTTGCCACTACACTTGTTAATGATAATTGTAATTAAATGGTTCTTCTTTGTCTCCTCCTTTGTGAATTGGCACAATATTTGCTCTTTTCCAATCAAGCGGGACTCTGCTCTCCTTGAGTGAACTCTCAATTACACTATGTAACTTTCCTGCTAGTTGGTTACTGCACTCTTTCATTATCCAATTCGACACTCCATCTGGACCCGGGACTTTTCTCACATCTTGACTTTCCATTAGCCTTTTTACTTCTATTACGTCTACTTTATGTCTTCCATTATATTTTCTTTTGCTATTATATATTTAGTTTTAAATTAACTTTCTCTTGTAAATACAGTCTGTAAGCACTTATTCATCACCTCAGCCTGTTGTAATGCATCTTCGTACACTATGCCTTCTACCTTCAGCTTATCTATTCCTTCCTTGTTTTTCATTTTTCCATTTATATTTCTATAGAAAAGTTTCGGTTCGTTCTTACATTTTTCTATTATATTTCTCTCATAGTTACTTTCTTCTTCTCTTCGGATTCTTACATATTCATTTCTAGTTGTTTTGTACTTCTCCCAAAGGTTGATACCTCCTTTTTTCCTCCAACTATTCCATGTTTTTTCTCTTTCTAGTCTTGCTAATTCACATTTTCTGTTAAACCATTCATTCTTTTTCTTTTCTCTGATAACTATCCTTGGAACATAACTATTTATTCTTTCTGTGTAAATTTGGATGAACTCATCCCATTTTTTCAGGGTACTCCTTGTTGCATGGAAATTACTCCAGTCTGTCTCTCCGAAAAATTTTCTTAATACGTCAAAGTCTGCTTTTCCATAATTGTATCTTCCTTTCTTGTGTTCTTCTCTTCTCCCCTCTATTTTGCTATCATTTACTTCAAATTCAATAATTACATGGTCACTCTTTCCAAGTGGGCACTGATAATTTACTTTACTAATTACTTCCAGTTCTTTCGTCAATAGTAGATCTATCCTTGATGGTTCTTCGCTACCTCTGAATCTTGTATTCTCTTTAATCCACTGAGTCATGATGTTATTCATTACCAAATCCAACAATGTACCACCGCATGAGTCTTCTCCTCCTTCAGTATACCATTCTTCCCAGCAAACTTCTTTGCAGTTAAAATCTCCCATCAAAATTATGTTCTCACTATTTTCCATCGTATTCTTTAAACATTTGCCTGTGTCTCTTTATCATGTCTCCATACTCCTCTCTCCCCCAGGAATTTGTCTTAGGTGGAACGTATACGAGTACTAAGTCTCTTATTCTTCCTTTTTTCATCACCAACTCTACCTTCAACACCTCTGCCATACCTTCTCCTTTTTCCACATTCCCTACTACCACATCCTTCCTCGTTAACACCATTACACCACCTCCCTTTTTCTGATTTCTGTTTTGCCTCCATACATTATATTGACCCTCCCCAACTGGCACATGCTCAGAATCATTCAGCTTCATTTCTACTAAACCCAATATGTCTGGTTTCTTGGCTCTCAGATAATCGTTTACTTCTGTTAATGTTGACACTAGCCCATTTATATTTGTGTACGATACCTGCCATCCTTTTTCATTTTCCTTTGAACTGTCTTCTCTTACTCTTTCTCTTTTAGATACCATTTCTTCAGTTTTTCGTCTAAAACTCTCCAATAGAATTTCTGTTTTTCCTCTTCCGTTCTCAATTAGTTATTTTCTTTGGCTTCTTTAAACAGTACATTCAATCTGGCTTTTTCTTCCTCATTCATATCTTTTCTTATCCATATTTTCTTATATTCTTCTGTCTGCCAGTTTCCATGCCTTAGACAATATATCTTGTGCTGTATTTTGTGACCTAAACTTAACTTTTAAGGGGTGGGCCCCTCCCTCCTCATATTTGCCTAACCTATGTATCTCTTCTATTTCTTCTTCTATCTCCGTATTTTCTTCTACTACTTTAAATATTTTTTTTGCCACTTTCTTTTCTTCCTCTTCTCTTATGTTTTTCTTGGGCAGCACTTTTTCTTTGAGACCAAAAATGATGACACATTTCTTTTTGTCCACCGTATATCTAACTAAATTTTCCTTTTGTTTGATTACTTTTATTACTTCATTGGTCAGATTTTTCTTTTCATTTTCTTGATCTTCTATTATCTGATGTAGTGTGCACGCGTGTGTGCTTGTGTGCATGCGTGCACATGCTTATTTGTGTTTACCTAGTTGCTGAGTAGAGTGGTTAGCACCTAGAAGTGGTGAGCTTGGCGTCCCAAGGCTGAGTCCTACCGGGTGCAAATCTTTTCTGGAAGTGGTGAGCTCAGCGTCCCGCCAGGTGCAAATTTTTCCTCCAGCTTCAAGTGGCTGAAATCTTCCCACATGTTGCCCATGATAAACTACAGCCTGGGGTGTGGTACCCTGTATCATATGATAGGCACTCAAGTTGGGGACGTGGCTGCATCAATTTATACTGATACAGTTGTTTGTTATTGGTGAAGATTCATTACTTACATTGAAGGTACTTGAACCAAGCAGGGAAGCATGTATGAGAGAAATGGAACAGTACGTACAGCCTTTATTATACAGGTCTTCAATCTAAACACCTGTTGCTTCATCCAGGTTCCTAGATTCTCGGGTGTTTGCCTCGTGCAGCGATGACCACACGGTTGCCCTCTGGGATGTACGCAATCTAAAGCGTCGCATCAGACTCCTGCAGGGCCACAGCAACTGGGTCAAGAACATTGAGTATTCTGCAGCAGATGGCATCCTGGTCACCTCAGGCTTTGATGGCAAGATCCTTGGCTGGGACATTAATGGGTGAGTACATGACCAGCTTGTGAGAACTAGTGGCTGAGTGAGGAGCCTTTGTTAGAAGGGGATGTACTCTTCTTTCACCCATTCCTGATTTGGTATAGAAGTATCGTCTTCCACCCACTCCTGATTTGGTATAGAAGTATCCTTATCCCCACCTGTGCCATGGTAACTGAATATGTCTGTGTTCTGAAGGGACTTATTTCCAACACCAGTACTAGTCCAGCAGCCAACTAGATTAACCTGGAAGTGGAGTTTATACAATGTTTTTGGGTTGATTTGGGTCACTGAGTCCATAAATAATAAGAATCTGCTTGATGACACCCTGTCACCTATGGGCATTTTTTCAAATTTGCATAAAACCAAAATGGCCGCCATTGTTCTACTGAATATACTATAATTAAGATATCTCGGCTTCTAGAAGGGATTTTAAAACAATCAAAAATGTTTTAACGGGGCTTTAAGACATTAGGAACCCAATGGAATAACTTTTATTATGATTTGACAAATCTTTCATTTGTTATTTGGTACATTCAAAGTTAGATCGGAGCATCGATCCTCTGTCCACCAGCAACGAAGCAGACAAGATAGTGAACATTGTCAGTGGTCGAGTGGCACCTGTTTCAGTGAACGTGGATAAGACTGTGGCCATTGGGATCAAACAAATGGAAGAATTTGAGGGTTCTTGGCCAGATGGCTTCTACAATCCCATTTCAAAGAAGACGGTGACAATGCAAGTAACAAAGAAGCATGTGAATATTGGTACAGCAAAGTTGTTCAATACCACCCTTCTCTTTTCATGAGTCATAGGACTCCAGGCTAGCTGCCGTGACACAATAGACATCAAGACATTACTATCGTATGAGCTATCCCCGGTGCCTACATCGATGTTCAACGACTCGGGTGAAATGAGAACGGGAAAGGCTAAGGCACAGTTGAAGAAGCAACTACAGGTTGAGATGTCATCAAGAAACGTATTACCCAAAGTCAAATGTAGGGTGCTCAAAGTGATTTAAAGATTGAAGACAGTCAGTCAGAGGAGGGGAGTTGATGAGACGAAAAGCTTTTGATTCAAGCCTGTTTAGGAGAGATGTATGAGTGGATCCCCCCCAAACGTGTGAGACATACTCCATGCATGGGCGGATAAGGCCCCTATACAGAGCAAGCAACTGGGAGGGAGAAAAAAATGGACGCAGATGCCACAGGACACCTAACTTCTTAGAAGCTGTTTTAGCAAGAGATGAGATGTGAGATTTCCAGCTCAGATTTTTAGTAAAGGACAGTCCAAGAATGTTCATTGTGGAAGAAGGAGATAGCCGAGTGTCAATCTGAAATCATAGAAAGATCAGAAATTAGGCGCTCGGTGGCATCTCCATGAATCACTTAGTTCCTGTTGAGTTGGACGTCTAATAAATGACGTTGAAAAATGCATGGTAGAATCATCAGCATAGGAGTGGATAGGGCTTTCAGTTAGACTTAGAAGATCATTAATGAAATGAATAATAGAAAGAGAGTGGGTGATAGGACAGAACCCTGAGGAACACCATTATTGATAGACTTAGGAGAAGAACAATGTCCGTCTACAATAGCTGCAATAGAACGGCTTGAAAGGAAACCTAAGTGATGAAGGTACAGAGAGAAGGATAGAAACCGAATGAGGGTAGTTTGGAAATTAAAGATCACCTGTGAATCTATCACAGTCGCGAGGGTTGATTAGTCTTCCTCAGGAAGGTACAGGCGAAGGCATGATGGTATGGTGTGATTGGCCTTGAGGCGGATGAAGTTGTGGCGCCGTGATGGGTCTTGGTCCTGGAGCGATATGTGGAAGGCTTCCGTCCCGTCTACAGGTACCGTTGTGGCCTTTTTACTAGCACTCTTTCCAGTTACAGTTTACAATTTCCTTATCCATAGAGATACAGGGGTGAGGATTGAGGGATCGAGGTGTTATAAAGGCCTACCCTGTTTCTCATCCATTTACAGTGGATAGCAGCAGTGGGACTGCGGGAGAGGGGTGATGTTTACATCTGACGGCCATCTTGGCAGCAAGAACCCCCACCTTTTTGTTCCACCTCTTGTTTTCTCTTAAACTCCAACTTTTTCTTGGTATTATGCATTACTGTTGATATTATTAGCAACACGGTTACAAATTTGTGTTCAGTGATCTACTGCTCAACACAGATCACTTGAGACCCCCTTAGTAATACACCACCGGCCATTCTGCATTCTCTGCTCTACCTCTCATTAGTAATATGGCCGCATTAGATGCAGGGTGAATTTTGCATTCCCGTTCTTAGAAAAAAGCTGCGTCCTATGCGCCGGCAAATACGGTATACATTTTATATACAAGCCCATTGCAAGGTTCATTGAGCCGAGACTTTTATGGACCTGATGCTTTAGATTTTTTTTATTACATACAAGTCATGGAATCGTGTGAACTTGAGTATCGAACATGTTACCGTAAGTGGCGGCGTACAAGTCGACTCTTTGAGCCTGAAAAAAAATCTCCAAAACTAGGGGTCGACTTATACGGCGTGTGGATAATGTGTGGGTATTGAATACAGCTGTTTCCAACAGCTGATGGAAACAGCAGATACACAGATTGTAAACACCGACGGGAACGCTACTTAACCAAAGCTGCCAGTCAGACAACTACAATGTGCGCCACTCCGGTGAGTCTCCGGTGGTTTAGTAAGTCTTGTTAGCCTGTTCAGTGTATAAGGGTCATTTAGCTGAGTGTCGGCAGTGTAACGGACCCATAGTTTCATAGCCGTGTGGGGTTAGTGGCGCCACGGGCTGGTTTTTTTCTTCATATACAGGGAGGTCCCGAAGATACAAGCAGTTAGGTTCCACCTGGCATACTCGTAAAGCGAAATCTCGTATAACGAAACACATAACTAATGGTAAAATATAGGTTTGGTTCCAGGACCCCAACAATAAAAAAAAAAAAAAAAAAAAAAAAAAAAAAAAAAAAAAAAAAAAAAAAAAAAAGAAGAAGAAGACATGTTTTTCAAGCTATAATAAAATTTGGTAATATTTAGTAGGGGTGCGAGAACCCCTTGAGGAATCCTATGGTCCCTGGTGATATCCTATGGTGCTATCACATGCATGGGAGCTGACCTGACTTCTTCAGGAAGGCACATATTATACAGCTGATAACGGGGTGTTGTGTTGTGTGGGCGGCAGCCGATGTCTGCTGCCAGCGGAGATCTCCTTGGTAATTATTTAGTAGGAAAGCGAGGACCCTTTGAGGAATCCTATGATCACTGGTGATATCCTATGGTGCTATTATAGGCGTAGGAGCTGACTGTCTTCTTCAGGAAGGCACAGGTGAGGCGGATGACGGCGGTTTTTGAGAGAGACGGCGGACGGGGCAGGCCGCCGCCTCCTCCGCCAAGGTAGGTTTGGGCAGGCTTAAACGTCTTATCACTCGTTATTATACAACTTAGTGATTATGGTGAGATGTTATATCCACGTGTCATTATCTAAATCAATGTAGCACCGTGTGTCACCTTAAATAAGGGTGATTTAAAGATGTTATGATGAGATGACTGCTGGCCGAGCTGGCGGGGCAGAGAGTGACGGAGAAATACTTGCTGCGGAGCCGCCCTATATCACAAATATTCACCATTTTAACCCACATACACACCTTCTACGACCAATACACTAGCAACACAGGCTCCTTACTTATATATCTTACTATCTGATACATTAAAACTACTTAAAACGCAAGCATTCCAAATAAAACGAGAATTAGTTTTAGATGACGGGGACAGAAGGCGGAGAGTCATGGCATGCCATTCTTGCCCGGAAATATGTCTCGCTGGCTTGTTATTGGTCGAGAAGTTTTAAAAAACTGTGTCATTGGCTGGTGACAGATGACGCCGTAGCCAGTCACAACCTTCCTACTCGTTTACGACCTATCGAGGGAGCTTTGTAGCTTCCGTCATTAGGGAAAGTAGTATCTAGGTAGTGCGAGAGCAGGTTGTTGCTGGCCATACTACCTCCGTTGCTGGCTTCTCGCCCAGAGTTGTGAATTTTTGTAGGCCACATTGTCGTACTGAACCACCAGAATGATCATATTTTCAGATTGATTATCGTACAACCTTAGGTAAAATCATATAGTCAGTAAATTACTTAATAATTTTAGTAAATAACTTGTAATTTCCTTTCGTAAATAACTTGGTAATTTTACTCACCCCAGTTTGAATGTCGTAACATTGGATTTTCGATCTCGTATATTGAAAATAGACCCTAATTTACACATCTCGTATCATCGGATTCTCGTATATCGAATGCTCGTATAACGGGACCTCCCTGTATGCAAATGGCGGACGGCACCGGTAAGTGCAGTCCAGTCATACTACCGTCTTAAACATAAGAACATAAGAAAATAAGGAAGCTACAAGAGGCCGCGAGGCCTACACGTGGTAGTTCCTGTCACCTAACACTACCTACATCCACCTTTTATCCCCATCCATGAACCTATCCAGCCCCTCTTTAAAGCTCCCTAATGACTCCGCACTAACTACCTGTCTACTGAGTCCATTCCATTCATTCACCACCCTATTTGTGAACTAGTTTTTCCCTATTTCCTTTCTAAATCTACACTTTTCCAGCTTGAATCCATTACTGCTTGTTCTACCCTGGTTAAAAGCCGTAAGAACTTTTCCTACCTCTAGTTTATTAAATCCCTTTATCCACTTAAAAACTTCTATCAGATCGCCCCTTACTCTCGAGTGAGTGTAACTTTAACAACTTCAATCTCTTCTCATAACTAAAGTTACGCATCCCTTGTATCATTTTGGTCATCCTTCTCTGCACTGTTTCTAACAAGGCTATATCCATCCTGTAATATGGAGACCAAAACTGAACCGCATAGTCTAGGTGAGGCCTGACTAGAGCCAGATAAAGTTTAGAATAACTTCCTTTTCTACTAATAACTCCTAACTAGCTTTAGAATAAGCTATAATATACAGTATGTAGCGGTACTATCAGGTGACTATGGTGTTTGTCAAGTGAAAACAAGAGGCGGACCTATAGGTAAAGATTCATATCTTCATATAAGTGTTGTGTTATGTGTTTTTGCGACAGGTTACCGTATACCGTACCGTAGTCTATCCACATTTAAGCTTTGGCGTACCAGTAGCCTACCGTATTTCTGGGGCCGACTTATACGGCAAGTATAGGCCTAACCCGTAATCTAGGGGAGGCGGTAGCAGAGTGGTTAGCGTCACCGGGTGGCATTCTCGAAGACCCGAGTTCGATCCCGAGTGAGACCTATAGCTCCACTTAAAATGTTTCTGAACCGTCGAGTGGCGTAAGAACACCCACATGCCCTGCCCATTAGCTCTACCTTCGATTGCGAGTGCATCGGAGGACACAGGGGGGCGACATGAGCCTCTAATCACAGGCGTCACTATAAAAATCCTGCCTGCGCCACCACAGGTAAGGGCCAACCATCACAGCCCTCAAGTGAGAATCTTGAGGTCGACTTGTATGCCTGGTCGACTTGTACGCCACAATTTATGGTATATAGAAATAAAAGAAATATATAGGTTCATTTAAATTGTTATAATAAAAACGAATCAATAGTAACTAAAAATAATAATAATAATAATAATAATAATAATGATAATGAGTATAATAGTATAATATATAATAATATAAATAATAATGATAGTAATAGTTGAATCAACGAATGATCATGATATCAGTTAAAGCAAAATATTGGTAAAAATAAAAATAAAGATAACGTAATATTGCAATGAAAAGACCGTGGGCACGAGAGCAAGTGATGTCGTTGTGCACATACAGTCGACCCTCGATTTAACAGTCTAAAAGGGGGGAGAAGTGGTCCGTTAAAGCCGATTGTCCGTTATTGTGAGTGTATTTTCCCAAGGGTGTGAAAATATAGGAAAAACACAGGAAAAATTGTGAAATAAATGAGAAATAATCAAACACAACCAGACCGTTTAGCTATGTTGGGAGGTAAACAGTGACTGGCACTACATGCTGGATTTGGTACGCTCCTACACGCTGTGAAATAAATTAGAAATAATCACAAACACAACCAGACCGTGTAGCTATGTTGGGAGGTAAATAGTGACTGGCGCTACATCAGGGATTGGCACACTCGCCCACGACTGTTTGGGACTGGTATTAGGAGAGGTAGTAAGTATCCAGGTTCGCTCATTACTGCTTGGTATGCTATGAAATATCATTATTCTAGGTGAATGTAGACATAAAATCGTATTTTAATGGCTATTATTCATATATATGAGTAAAGATATGAAAATACAAGCAAGGCACTCATCCATGCCTGGCAGCACGGCCGCGGCAGCAGCAGCAGCATCATGAGACATTATAATCACCCCAAAATGAGATAAAAAGTAAAGTCTCCCGTAAAATAATGAGTTATCCCTAAAATATTGGTGTTTTCTCGCCGTCTGGCTAGTGAAAGGTAAACAAATGATCACAACAAAAAAAAAAAAGGAAAAGAAAGAAAACTAAAGCAAGGGCTACAGAGTGGCAAAGAAGGAGATATGTGTCAAGCTCGAACTCGAGCTTGACAGACCTACAAGGCGATCCTAAGCATAAGAGGTCACAAGAAGAACAACAACAACAAGCCAGACAGGCCGTGGCTGTCAAAGGTATTGCTTATTATCATGACTATTGCTTATTATTATATATATTATATGGTTGTGATAAGCTGTTGTATACACGTGTGTCACTATTTAGGTCAGTGTAGCACCGTGTGTCACCTTAAATAAGGGTGATTTAAGGTGTTGAGGTGACAGGGAGACAGTCTTGCAGCAACCACCCCATAACACTAATAATCACTATTTTAAACAATACGCACCTTCTACCACTAAATCACTAGCAACATAGGCTCTTTCCTTATATATCTTAATATCTGATACATCAAAACTCCTTAAAACCCAAGTAATCCAAAAATAAAATGAGAAAATAATAAATTATGTCGAGTTGACAATTCGAGCGGCGATAAGCGGTCTGGCATGCCATTCTTGCCTGCAAATTTGTCACGCAAATGGAGTCTGTTTAATCCGAAGTCCGTTAAACCGAGGTCCGTTAAATCGAGGGTCGACTGTATACGCAACAGCCAGCTTTGGATTGAAAATGAGAATAGAGACAGTAAGAGGAGACAGAAAAGGGGCTGCTGTCAGTGCTCACAGACAACTGGGTTTCGGTGAGGAAAAGAAGATGAGGTTTAGAGGAGGAGAGATGATGTTCCACAGATTGAAAGTTAGATCTAAGACCACGAATGTTGCAGAAGTTTAAGGAGAGAAAGTTAGAGGAAGTATCAAGATACCTCAAGTCGTCACCGTTAAGTCGGTTCGACCTGGGGATATTTATGGTCCCCTCCCCAGTTATGGACTCCGAAGCAGAGTTGTTTGTAGACATTATTGAAAATTTTGAGTGAAGAGAGTGTAGGGATGTAAGGTGCATGTAGTGTAGTGTGAGTAGTAAGAGGAGATGTCTTTGAAGTGCAGGCTGCAGCTTCTGTGTATCTGAGACACAAAGGAATATGGACAGAGAAGACACGGGAGATTTCAATGATAAGTCTGCAGCACCCCATCAACCCCCATAAGTACCTCCCCGGGAGTATTTCACCATGGCGGCAGGTTACTCCCTATTTACCCACTACCGTAGATAACACTATAGTCGCCACCTGCACTAATGCTGCCAGGCACCAATATATTACGAATTATAGCATCACTACTGATTTGTATGTGCCACTGAACACAATAGTTTATATCATGACTGTATAATGTACCCTGTTTCAGTGTTGTTTTATGCTTTGTATATGCAAGTCTAAACTGTTTCAAATTTCACTACTCGTTTTTTTTCGGGCGACAACAGACAACAGCTGGCGGGAGAACATATACACTAGCTGGTGATCTTAGTGTATCCGTTACCAACGTCGCCACGCGGTTGATATTTTGGTAATTTGTTCATTTATAGCCATAATATGACACAGATGAAGATACAAAATCACACACTCTCCAGATAGCCCCTTCTAACTTTCCTTAAATCATGGATATGTAAATACTTAAATGTAAGTATTAACACCACCAGACATCTGTAAATTGAAAAGAAACGTTGTCTTAGCGACTTTAGTGTTATCTACGGTAGCCACTTATGTACTACTAGCCGCAAAGCCGCCCCCCGGGCGGACTTTTTGGCTAGCTCCTGCGGAGGGCTATTGGTGGGCCTTTAGGCCACCACCTGTGTTTGGTGGGCCAAAGGCCCACCAAACACAGACTCTCCAGATAGCCCCTTCTAACTTTCCTGAAATCATGGATGTAGAAATGTATGTATTAACGCCAACCCATTCACATCACCCCCAACCCATTCACTCACCCATTACCCATCACCCTCCACCCATTCACTCACCCATTACCCATCACCACACACCCATTACCCATCAACCCCCACCTATTCCCTCACCCATCACCCATCACCCCCAACCTATCACCCCCCACCCATTCACTCACCCATCACCCCACACCCATTACCCATCACCCCACCCATTCACTCCCCCATTACCCATCACCCTACATCAAGGTTTCCTCAATTCTCGCAACCCACTTTTTTTTTACAATTCTCGCTAATAGGCTACTAAAAAAAAAAAAAAAAAAAAAAAAAGTAATCTGATCATCTCATAAATGGGCTTAAAATGTGCCCCTGGTCAACCCGGTTCCAAAACTGTGCCATGTGATGTGATTGGGGCACTGGGGGCGGCACCCATCGCGGACACACAGACAGACAGACAGACACACACACTTTCGCTGATATTATTATACACTACCCTCCCGAGTTTCGCGCTTGCTTTCTTCCGGAGGCATAGCGCAAAACTCGCGGATCGCGAAACTCTGGTATTATAAACCCTGTAAAAATGCTTATTTAGTCCTTTTTTTTTTCTTTTTTTTTTCTTTTTTTTGTGTGTGTGTGCCTACAGCGCCGTTAGGCAGTGACCTCCAGGAGTGGGATGGTAGGCCCTGGAGGTTAACTTGAGGGCTGTGTACCTACCGTATTTTACAGCTTATAAGACTCACTTTTTCCCCAAAAAATATCCTGAAAATGCCCCAAGCCCCTGTCCACCCAACAGTGAATGGGTATTGGGTGTTAGCCTAGGGTTTGTGACCCGCTTCCCGGGGTGGTGGCTTCGGCCAACACTACGTAGAGAAGAGGAGGGAGGAAAGGAGCTTGAGATTGAGCTTGAGTTGGGAGTCACCCAGCGGATTCTGTTTTGGTCTGAGTGAGTGAGCCTGACACATATCTTGTCAGCTGATGGTTGTGTGACAGTGTTACACGGCAATAACACTGTCACAATGCCTTCCTCTCTTCTCTCCTGTCTCCTCCAGAAACCACAGTACCACACACGTCATGGTTAATCACTTATAAAGGAGTATTTTGTGGTAAATAGTAAGGTAAGGTGCTACTTATTTTGAGGTGTTACCTATCTTATGCGACACCGGCTGTTGCTGTAGAGAAAAACACAAATAAATGGAAAAAAACAAAGCAAAACTACATACAGCTATATTAAGCCTATTATTATACTATACTAAGCAGGAAGGAAGGAAGACGTGTCCCGTACGTCTCTTATGGAAGGCGGTAGCAGAGTGGGTAGCGTCAAGATATATGTCAAGCTCGAGCACGAGCTTGACAGACGACCTATAAAGTGATACTAAGCAGAAAAGGTCACAAGAAGAAGAAGAAGTCTCCGAGTGGCGTTCTCGGTGATCCGAGTTCGATCCTTGATGAGGGCTGTAAAATCCACTTAAAATCTTTCTCTGCACTGTTGAGTGGCCTAAGAACACCCACACGCTGCCCATTAGCTCTACCTTCGATTGCGAGTGCATTAGAGGACACAGGGGGCGGCATGAGCCTCTAATCACAGGCGTCACTATAGAAACTCTGTCTGCGCCACCACGGGCGAGGGCCAACCATCACAGCCCTCAAGTTAATCTCCAGGGCCTACCATCCCACTCCTGGAGGTCACTGCCTAACGGCGCTATAGGCACACACACACACACACACACACACACACACACACACACACACACACACACACACACACACAAAAAAAAAAAAAAAGCGAAACTCGGGGATATAATGCGCGAAAGTCGGGATGATAAGAATTTAGGACTCAGCGCGAAACTCGAGGATCGCGAAACTCGCATAGCGTGAAACTCGGGAGGGTAGTGTAGATGAATTTTTAAGGTTCCTAAAAGACCACGTCTCTTTATCCATTAAGTGTTTTGTCTCATTGAAATATACACAATATTACTGTATTTTTTCTGCTCAACAAATTCCCTTCACATTAAATTCAGTCATAGAAGATTTTACCGTTTGTTATCAGCTATGGTTATATATTCATACATGCATGTACACTCTTTACAGGTACACTGAGGAAAGCCTGCTGCCAACAGAGCTATTCAAGATGCAGGGTTTGATGCGAATGCGGCTGAGCCCAGACTGCACCAAGCTTGTCATGTGCACCACTGGTGGCTACATGGTGTTGGTGCACAACTTGAGCTTGGAACACCTGGCGCAGGACCTACAGGACTTCAAGGTCAGTGAGAGAGAGTGATATATATATACTGTATATATATATATATATATATACTGTATATACAGGGTGTAACACGAGTTTATGCAAATATTGATACAGGTGAAAGAACATGTAATTCTAAGCACAAAATATTCTATAACGATATGCTTTTTGAAGCTTCCTTTAGACGTGAGATGAAGTTGGAAAAATTAGCGCGGCCAGTAATTTCACCATGGCAGGCGGCTGCCGCTCGGTGACATTTTGAATGATTTAATCCTAATGTTTACTAGTAATGGAGCATTACATTATCTTATAACAACACAATTGGTATTAATGGACATGTTATTACTAAATAAGCAGTACATGAGAACAGCAGGGCTGTAATAAACAATACTGTACAAGGCTACATGGCTTCGTGTCAGGGAGGGGTAGGATGGAACATGTGACTCAGCTGATCGGCGTGAGGCCTCGCAGCCTAGTCCCTCCTTCCTCCCCCGCCCCGACGCTTTGCCCACTTAGCCTTGTACAGTATTGTTTATTACAGCCCTGCTGTTCTCATGTACTGCATATTTAGTAATAAAATGTCCATTAATACCAATTGTGTTGTTATAAGATAATGTAATGCTCCATTACTAGTAAACATTAGGATTAAATCATTCAAAATGTCACCGAGCGCCTGCCATGGTGAAATTACTGTCCGCGCTAATTTTTCTAACTTCATCTCACGTCTAAAGGAAGTTTCAAAAAGCATATGGTTATAGAATATTTTGTGCTTAGAATTACATGTTCTTTCACCTGTATCAATATTTGCATAAACTCGTGTTACACCCTGTATATATAAAAAAAGTTTAAAAAAAAAAAAAAAAAAAAAAAAAAAAAGAGGAGGAGGAGGAGGTCCGAATAATGTCAAAGTCCGAATAATGAGGGTCCGAATACGAGAGGTTTTACTGTATATATATATATATACTTTGTATACTGTAATTGTGGTTTCTTTGTTGTGTCCAAATGTTGTATTGGCGATTGATCTGAGGCCATTGAGCCTTGGACCCAAATCCAGCAACGGAGGTCGTATCTCCAGCTGTGTTGATCAAAATTTCGGTCTGGGTACGATGATTACTTTACTCCTCCAACTGAAACCCAGCCGTGTTACGACAACAAAGGATGGATAATTTAGATAATAAATAGCTGCCACCAGTTCAAGATTTAGGCTTAAGGTCTAACTCTTGAACAGAATGTTAATGTTTATCATCAAGATAGTAACGTGGATATGATATTTTTCATATGAATATTTTACAGAGTTAACACGGAATTAATTTCGGAGGTCTGTGAATAAGTATTTCCGCAACACACCGTGTATGTCACCTGGGTTGATTAAACTACATATAATCAGTCATATGAATTCAGATTTATTAATAGTAAGCACACGTCTCCATGGAAGATTCCACTATAAACTAATGGAACATTTGACAAATACTAGGAGGAAATATTATATGAAGGTAACTGGATCTAAAAATTCATGTGGAGAGAATGATTTGATACTAGGAAACTACACGTACACTTCGAGTAAGATTCTACCACCTCCGATCACTACAAATGTTTCAATGTTCCTTCATAAGACGAATTGTCGTGGATGAACGCAACGCCGTTTCACGAAATAGTTCTGTTTTTTTCGTGGAAGTCACTGAGGGACACCCCACTGTTTTCTTCACAAACACTATGAGGTATTACTCATCTTAATGTGGTGTTTTTCCTATTCTTTCCACTTAACTACCACCACAAATAATCATAACATGACTAATTAGGAAATAAGGAGGGAATGTGAGAATAGTGTATGTCTGTTAACCATGTGACCGCAGCTTCAATGTTGAGTTGCTGAGAGAGGTGCCTGTATAGACGAGAGAGGAGAAGTGAGCCTCATGGCTTGGACCAGTGTTGCGGTGAGGGCCGCGCGGGAAAGGGAGTCGGCGTTCGGACGTTATCTCACTGACTTAATAACATGGATATTGAACGATCAGCACCCGGGGTGGAATATGGGAGCAAAAGGAATACTTGAGGACTAACAGTGTAATAAAGACTTATACTTGATGAGAAAAATTTGACTGGAAAGAGCAATTTACCTCTCATTATTAACTCAAAACCCAATGGCATTTTCGCATCACTCTCTTATGGTGAAATGGTTCGAGAATGTTCTAAGGAAAGGAAAGGCGTTCATAATTTTAGCGTTTCCACATAAAACTTCTGAGGTCCACTGCTTATGGATGGTCTGTAGTCTGATCTCTCAAGTATCCTAAGAATTGAATGGGGTTGGTCAATAGATTGACGTTGTTATTGGGTTTCGGGGCAATGTGTTTCATGATAAAACACCTGCCGCGAATTTAAATATCCGCCGAGATAACTGGTTCGAGTTGGTTTTACCGGGGGGGAGGGGGGGAGAACGAACGATGGAAGAGACGGAAGGAGGGAAGGAGAAAGAAAGAAGGGGGGGAAGAAAGAAAGAAAGAACATGAAAGACCTGTTATAAGAAGTAAAATTCACCACCTAAACCACTGTACCTATGCTCACTTAGCCTAGACTAGAGTATCTATATATAGAGGGTAACGCCATTCATAGGCCCTATGTTAAACGCTACTGGGCGCCATCTTAGCGCCAGGGCCTCTTGGTTCACCCAAGACCCGGGGAAGTTCTCAAGGCATTACCCCGCAGTATATCATGTTATACATGTATAAAGGATATACTGTTACCTTCGGAAATGCTTGTTCTATAAGATTATCACATAAAACATAGTAAAACACATTAAATAAAGGTCATTATGAGACTGAAAAAATATGATGAACTTAACATTCATTTAAAACTCATCGTCATGTAAAACTTTGTGGGACAGCTTATAAGATGGGAGATATCAATAGAAGCAGAATTTTATTAGCTTTCCATTGATATATTTAGTTTCCTGATAAAAGTAGTAGTAGCATGTATAAATTAGCGGTAACTAAATAAATCGCGGCAACTAAATAAATCGCGGCGGCGGACGCTAGCTCTCTCTCCTCCTCTCTCTCCTCCTCTCCTCTCTCTCTTCTCTCTCTCTCCTCTCTCTCTCTCCTCTCTCTCTCTCTCTCTCTCTCCTCTCTCTCTCTCTCTTCCTCTCTTCTCTCTCTCTCTCCTCCCTCTCTCTTCTCCTCTCCTCTCTCTCTCTCTCTCTCTCTCTCTCTCTCCTCTCTCCTCCTCTCTTCTCTCTTCTCCTCTCTCTCTCTCTTTTCTCCTCTCCTCTCTCTCTCTCTCTCTCCTCTCTCTTCTCTCTCTCTTCTCTCTCTCTCTCCTCTCTCTCTCTCTCCTCTCTCTCTCTCTCTCTCTCTCTCTCTCCTCTCTCTCTCTCTCTCTCTCTCTCTCTCTCTCTCTCTCTCCTCCTCTCTCTCTCTCTCTCCTCCTCTCTCTCTCTCTCTCTCTCTCTCTCTCTCCTCTCTCTCTCTCTCTCTCCTCTCTCTCTCTCTCTCTCTCTCTCTCTTCTCTCTCTCTCTCTCCTCTCTCTCTCTCTCTCTCTCTCCTCTCTCTCTCTCTCTCTCTCTCCTCTCTCTCTCTCTCTCTCTCTCTCCTCTCTCTCTCTCTCCTCTCTCTCTCTCTCTCCTCTCCTCCTCTCTCTCTCTCTCTCTCTCTCTCTCTCTCTCTCTCTCTCTCCTCTCTCTCTTCTCTCTCTCTCTCTCTCTCTCTCTCTCTCTCTCCCTCTCTCCTCTCTCTCTCTCTCTCTCTCTCTATATATATATATATATATAATACACATACAGTCAAACCTCGTTATAACGGACCTCGAGGTAACGGACTTCGGATGTAACGGACACCATTTGTGTGACTTTTTTTTCTTTTTTCTTTTTTCTTTTTCATATCAGACCGCTTACCGCCGCTCGAATTGTTAACTCAACATAATGGTATTATTTTCTCAGTTTACTTTGGAATGCTTGGGTTTTAAGGAGTTTTGATGTATCACATATTAAGATATATAAGGAAGGAACCTGTGTTGCTAGTGATTTAGTGGTAGAAGGTCTGTATTGTTTAAAATAGTGACTAATAGTGTTATGGCGTGGCCGCTGCTACGTCTCCAACACCCTAAATCACCCTTATCTAAGGTGACACGCAGTGCTACACTGACCTAAATAGTGACACGTGTATAGAACTGCACTTCACAACTATATAATATATATAATAATGAGCATTAGTCATGATAATAAGCAATACCTTTGGAAGACACGGCTGAATCTGGCTCGTAGTTTGTTTACCTTTCACTAGAGCTTGAGCTTGACTAGCCAGACGGTGAGAGAAAGCATCAACATTTTAGGGATAACACATCACTTTACGGGAGTCTTTTTCTTCCTTTTTATCTATTTTGGGGTGATTATAATGTCTCATGATGCTGCTGCTGCTGCCGTGGCCGCGCTGCCAGGCGTGGATGAGCGCCTTGAAAGTATTTTCATATCTTTACTCATATGTATGAATAATAGCAATTCAAATGTGATTATGTGTCTACATTCAACTAGAATAATGAAATTTCATAGTATACCAAGCAGTAATGAGCGAGCCTGGATACTTACTACCTCTCCTAATACCAGTCCCGAACAGTCGTGGGTGAGTGTGTCAAATCCCTGATTTAGCGCTAGTCACTGTTTACCTCCCAACATAGCTACATGGTCTGGTTGTGTTTGAGATTATTTCTCATTTATTTCACGTGTAGGAGCGGACCAAATTCAGCATGTAGTGCCAGTCACTGTTTACCTCCCAACATAGCTACACAGTCTGGTTGTGTGTGATTATTTCTCATTTATTGCACTTTTTTTTTTTCTTCATATATTTTTCCACCCTTAGGAAAATACTCTCGCTATAACGGACAATCGGCTTTAACGGACCACTCCTCCCCCCCTTTAGTCCGTTATATCGAGGTTTGACTGTATATATATTAGGGTGGTCCTTATATGGGGGTAAAAAATAAAAGTAAGAATTCTTAACCTCTCATGGTCTAAAACGAGTCCACTTGGGCTGGAAACTTCTCAGTTAAAATTATATATTGTTTGAAAAATATTTAGAGGTAGTCCAGAGGCCTTGAACATTATGCATTATAATTAATAATGAATATCCCAGGTGTACAATTCCCAGTCCCCCCTCAGCTCTATAGTAAAGATATTACGTTTAGGTGCGTATTATCTGCTCAAAGCAGGGGTTTCACAGGCACCACTCTGCTCATTGTCGCTGGGTTTGGGCCAGCACCGCCTTCCAGGCGTCCGGGAAGGTGTGCCGATGATGAGCTACCACTTGAAGGAGGAACTGAAGCTGTTCTTCGTTTTTCGTCAAGGCCCGGTTGAACTGTTGGATGAGAGCTACCCCCACTCAGCGTGGTCGTTAACCACTTTAAGGGTCTTCAGTTGGTCTTGCGCAGCACGGAAAGTTCGGTTTGTTCCCCAAGAGCAAGGATCGGCCTCCAAAAAGTCCGTGGCAAGATGGAGCTTCTCAAAGAGGCGCACAGTCTTCGGCGAGGCGAATGAATCAAGCTGGCTCACAGCAAGGGTCGCGAGATCCCGGTTACAGCGCTTCAGGGGCTCCTCATCTTCGTCCTCCACCTGCCGCTTCATGCTCTCCAGCATCCGCCTCTTCATCGCCAGACTCACGTCTTCGTCGAAAAGGGTCAAGCCGACGAGCTCCTCCGAGAGATACCACAAGTGGCGTTGTAGCTTCTCCGATGTGGCCGTGGAAATGGCGGAATTGGTGGTGCTGTAGTTCAGGAGGGCTTTCATCAGGTTCAGGTCGTGCCACGGAGCTTTGACCACACTAGGGGCAGTGAACCACCATTCCAAGTAGACGAGGACAACAAAGCAGCACATCTCCCGTAGGGCTTTCTCCTCCTTTGCAGTCAGCTTGAACTGGCGTCGGAAGAGCCAGACCTTGAACGAGTAGATTGCCTTTGACATCCAGCGGGCGTGGTGCAATGGGCCAGGGACGCGGAAACGGACTCCTGGAGGGGGAACAGCTCCTAGGAACAGGATGGCCAGTTCCAGTAGTTCCAGGTAGTCGTCCCGTGGCTGATGGGCTGCCAACTGACTCGTGGCGAACTCAATGATGCGCTCGCTCTCCGCTGAGATGTGCGGGCGGACCACATCATCCGTCATCCCGGACTCGCAGGTGCCTCTGTCAATAAACTCCCAGCCGGCCTGGAATTTCTTGAAGAGGAGCACATCCGGCCCAGAAGAGACTCCCATACAGGCCTTGAAGGAAGCGGCAAGGACGATCTCCATGACATGGTGTCGGCATCCGAAGTGGAGGAGGTCTCGCCCTATCTTCTGCTCGATGAGCACACAAGCGCCTCCTCGGATGCCCGTGTTTGATGCTGTGGTATCGAAGCTTAGAGCTGCGACCATGTCAGTGATCCCCCACTGGTCCAGGGCTTCTACAACAGCTTGGGCCTGACCCTCCTCGGTTCCAGACGGGATCTTGGGGACTCCCAGGAGCTTAACAATACATAATACATTTAAATC
The DNA here is from genome assembly GCA_016584305.1 of Chionoecetes opilio. Lineage (NCBI taxonomy): Eukaryota > Metazoa > Arthropoda > Malacostraca > Decapoda > Majidae > Chionoecetes > Chionoecetes opilio. The sequence goes on along the minus strand of JACEEZ010010078.1, from coordinate 38,530 downwards.
ATATATAATAATCAATCTCCTAACTCGTTGCTCCTACCTTTGAATGAGCAACCAGCTGCGAACAAATACAGGATGGAGACGGCAATATGGAGAGGATGGAGGCAGGTCAATGATTAATTTACTCTGAAACCTTTTTTAAGAAACTTTCCTTTGATAAATTTTCAAATGTTTATATAATACAATGGAGAAAATAAAAACAGTTAATGACAAATAGCATGCATAGTTGCATACATTGCATAGGCATGCTACAACGAGGCCTGCACATGCTTATGATGTCTACTGTCTAGTGTCTACTCATTGTCTAGTCCAAAAAGTATTATTACGAAAACTGGACTGGACGCCCAAAAAGTACATAAAAGTACGAAAGTACGATCACCCTGGACTACCCCAAAATATTCTTCGTATAGCTTTAAACTTCAGCACACACGTTTTTAGGACTAGTGGACTCACTTTAGGGGGTGAGAGCATAACATTTCCAAAGTTGAAAAATAAGGACCACCCTAATATATATATATAAATATCAGAGCTGGGATTCGGTAGATTTTTTCTACCGGCGGTATCGGTATTCGGTAGATGAAAACGGGCCATTCGGTTCGGTATTGCGGTAGATTTCCAAAAAATATACCGACTGCTTCGGTATTTCGGTATTTCGGTTCGGTAGATTTAAAAAAAAATTCCAAGTGTTTGGCGTCAAAAAAACAGTATTAATTTTTCCAATATCAAAAATTCCTCCGGATGTTCTGTAGATACAATACTAATAAACATATATATATGCCAAATTTGAAGTGATTTAAACCAATAAGGAATAAAGAGAAGCATTTTGTAGCTATTGGGCAGACGAACAAACAGACACTCAGACAAATACTGGCAAACCCATAATCCCCACTCCTTTTTGGAGTGGGGATAAAAACATTGATTTACTATAAATAATATTACAATACATTAACAAAATATTCTAAGAATATATGTCTGCAGTGTAGACGGAACAGATGAGAAACGAAGGCAGTAACTATTGCAGTTTATATGTAAC
>JACEEZ010010078.1:0-32500 GCA_016584305.1 Chionoecetes opilio | reverse complement strand
ATCAGTATGATGAGGAGATTTTTCAAACGGAGACCTCCAAGAATCTTCGCCCCATCTCACACTCCTCCTCTTCTCCAACGGGCAAATGTGAAGGACGAGAAAAAGGGTTCCTACGTAGTGCGAGAGAAGACATGAGGGAAATCATCATGGCTGGAATTGACCTCTTGACATCGAAGAGGTGGAGAAGCCGGTCGAGCCATTGAACTCGAAGCGCTCCGGGACGTGAAGACAGCACGACATTGCCAGGCTGACTGAAAGGGCGGAAATATCCCAGCCAAGCAGTATGCAGCAGCCAGCAGTCCTGTGTCGACGACGTCATCACACGGCTCGTGTATACCGAAGCCGAGGAAAAAACTCAAACGTCGCCAATTGATCTCCGTGAAGATCTTAACCTCATTTCACTTGTATCGAGAAGGTCGGTGCGGCAAGCAACGTCAACGTTCGAGCTAGCCCGCTCAAGTCTTCTTGGAATGGACATTGGGATTATGGCGGTCTGCTGAGAGCACGGTCCATCGAGCACGTGCGGGAAGAGCAGCCGCCTATTAGATCGTGAACTGCGGAACCAGGAGATACCTGAAGGTTGGTCCTGCATTGGGACAGCAAACTGCCTTCCCCGTCCCTCTCTGGCCGATACGGATGAACCGCATTCGCCGTCCTCCTCACGAGGGGAAGATTACGCCATTCCTTCTTGGTGTCCCGTCAAGCTCGGATTCGACTTGGCAGACGTGTGCGGGCGTGGTCTTGAAGGAGGTGGACGAAGCGGGGCGTCAGGGAACCAAGATCCTCGACTTCTGTTTCGAATCCACAGGCTTCGAACTTGGCATGTGCAATGTGCTTGCTTCGATTGAGCAAGAACCGGACCAAGCTTGCTTTGGTTGGCCTAGCCGCCATCATGTCCACGAAGGTGATCCTCAGGATGTCTTTTTCGAAGCAGTCTCCGGCTCTTCCCTCTGGTTCCTTGACATTGGAATCTTAAACGACTCGTGATCGATGGTGTCTTCGTGGATGCCTCGCAGAGAGAGATCGTGGAAACATCGGAGAACCCTCGTAGAGTTCTTCGCCACCAATGACACTGCCGCAAGCTGAAGGACGACGCATTGGCCCTTCCTGAAGGAGGCTCCTTGATTTCCGAAGGAACCCTCCGCCAGGGAAGGACTATGAGAACTTCTCCGTCTCTCCTCCTTTTCCTCGTGGTGAAGGTCATCCGAAACCATTCGCCGTCCTTGGAGCTTCTCCCATCAAGGCCGTTGATGTCCGAAGGCCATCTACTGCCCTCACGCTTCAGATGCTGAAATCCAGCTGTCGCGTGACTGTCGAGAGAAGGCCGGAGGGAACGATTGGACTCTTCGTTGCATCTGGTGTACTGCAAGCAATGGAAATGAGTCATCCGATCCTCTGGTAGCAAGCCCGTTGGAACGACGTGCTTCTTCCTCGAGATCCTCAAGACAGAGCCCTGACCAAACCGTTGCCAGGCAGCGAACAAGCTCTGCGACGCACCCTTGTATACGTTTTCGAGGAAAACGCGGGACTGGCCTCTTCGACCTCAAGTATTGATGTGGAGGATAAGAAGCCGATGGGTCAAAGGTGCATTGGACACGCCCCTCCTCGAAGAGGAAACTCCAGCGGATGGGAGGGAAAAAAGATGACTATGTCTGCCTCCTCTCGTCCTTCGTCACTTCGAGACCGGTCCTTCTTTCAGAAACTGCGACGCGGACGTGAGGGCTTCCTGGGCAAAGTGGACCCGTCATTGTGGAGGAGGACGATCCCGATTCAGGAAGCTCGTGAAACGGACTGGCGCTCCGAGATGTGTCTACGCTTGGCGCGGAATTAGGGCATCGCCCTAGCAGCGCTACTGGGGTCCACGAAGTCGGCTGCACAGGAAAGTATCTCCTCCAGTTTAGTCCACCACCATCGAAACTGTGGGGCGGGAAAAGAAGGAGGGACCTTCAAAAGAAGGGCTTCTGAATGGGAAACAGGAAACTGTTCTGTTTTGGTTTCCTTATAAGTTTTCTTTCTACACATTTGGGATGTTTTTGGTTTGTTTCTTGTTTTTGAAGTGTTATTAGAAAAATTGTTCAGTTTTGTCCACACCTAAATTTCTCCGAATTTCTACATCTAATTTCACAGAACTCTTCGTATGCATGTTTGACAGACAGTAAAACACGAGCAGTGTAAAAAAAATGTTCATTTTTCCCTCTATGATCTTGGGACACCCTAATATATATAATTATATATATATATATATAATATATACTCATAGATATATAATATTATATATATATATAAATCTTATATAGGAATATAATAGTATATGTTATATATATATATATATATAGATATATCTATATATATATATTGAGGAGAGAGAGAGAGAGACTTATAAAAGTTTTTTTGGTTACTTCCCATATTCTCTCACTCATATCTCTCTCTCTCTCTCTCTCTCTCTCTCTCTCTCTCCTCTCTCTCTCTCTCTCTCTCGTCTCGCTCTCTCTCTCTCTTTCACGGAGAGAGAGAGAGAGAGAGAGGCCGCCGAGCGATTTATTTAGTTAACGCTAATTTATACATGCTACTACGGCATTTATCAGAAAACTAAATATATCAATGGAAAGCTAATAAAATTCTGCTACTATTGATATCTTCAATCTTATAAGCTGTCCCACAAAGTTTTACATGACGAGTTTTAAGTGAATGTTAAGTTCATCATATTTCTTCAGAGTCTCTTAATGACCTTTATTTAATGTGTTTTACTATGTTTTTTGTGATAATCTTATAGAACAAGCATTTCCGAAGATAACAGTATATCCTTTATATATGTATAACATGATATACTGCGGGGTCATGCCTTGATAACTTCCCCGGGTCTTGGGTGAACGAAGAGGCCCTGGAGCTAAGATGGCGCCCACAAATTGAGTTGTCACTACTCTATATATTAAGGTACTCTAGCCTAGACTAAAGAAATAAATTGTTCTTAAGACATTTCCCATCTCGGAATACATTATACTTAATACTGGCATTACACACGTTTTTCCTCCGGGAAATAAATTTTTATCATCAAAGAAAGAACATACTGACCCTCAGTTTCCTTTCATTCCTTCGTCAAAGTGATGTGTGCGAGTGGGACGGACCTATTTTGAATTGACTGGAAACTCATATTCTGGAAGTGGCACCTGTCAGTCCACACACCATGCGTGTCTCAGAAACGAATGTGCAGAGAATGCACGAACATTCAGTGAAAGAAGGGTATCCCAATCAACCTCCTACCTGGGTAATAACGTGGCCGTCAACCTTGACTTAATACCTGTACTCTCGTTGCTAGGATCGTCCCAGAGGCGCTTCCCACTCATTCTACCTGTCATACAACTCATTCACTCTCATTCATACTACCTTGTGCTTCCAGCTACACTCGTGGTAAATGACGAGAGCCCATCAAGTCCCTAGTATCCGTTACACTCCAATCGTGTTAACTGTAGAGTTGAGAAGTCGTCGACAACTTCTCGAATTAAAATACCTAGAAGTCTCTCACCGAACCAGGGTGAGCCCGTAGAAGAAAAGAACACCGAACCCTAGAATGAAAAGTCAAACTTTTCAGACAGCCCGAACTGCATTCATCACCTTGGCCATCACATAATCCTAACATTTCTGGGCCAATACTTTACATTTAACACTTTTCGATTAGATTTTTAGGAGATTTCCACACGAGTAATACCAGGGGGAAGATTCACCACCGGACCGAGTAGGTTTTTATCCTCTCAACGATACACCACCCGCGACCGAGTGGGTACTATCCTTCCAAATTTAAAAACTCTATTTTATGTTGAACTTTTCCATCTTGTTGTTGAAAGAGACCCTTCATGAATCTTGTTGACGCCCTGTACTTCTTGATGGCCTTCAGCTCTTCAAAAACGCTTCAGGAACTCATCGCGGATCTTGGAAACTAAGAGTGTGCCCATGCTTGAGCCGTGTCGCCCTTCTTGACGGGGGCGTTTCCCCGATGTCGCCCTCAGCGGCGGCGAGCAGCCCTTTTAGATGCCCTTGATGCCCTGCATGGCGATGATGTAGGTTCTTGGCACCTTTGTTGTCAGCGCAGCCCCATGACGGCGCCCACGGGCAGGCCGAGGGGGATCCAGGACTTCCCTCTCGACGAGGCTTCAAGTCCTCTCTCGACATGGTGGCGGTGTTGTTGGGTGTGGGGGTGTGGGGGTGGGGAAGCATGGCAGACTGCGGCGGGCGTGATGGCGGTGAAGCGCGGCAGACTGCGGCGGGCGTGGTGGCGGTGAAGCGCATAGACTTTCGGCTGGCGTGGTGGCGGTGAAGCGCGGCAGACTGCGGCGGGCGTGGTGGCGGTGAAGCGCGGCAGACTGCGGCGGGCGTGGTGGCGGTGAAGCGCGGCAGACTGCGGCGGGCGTGGTGGCGGTGAAGCGCGGCAGACTGCAGCGGGGGTGAATTTTTGTAGGCCACATTGTCGTACCCAGCCACCAGAATTATCATATTTTTAGATTGATTATCATACAACCTTAGGTAAAATCATATAGTCAGTAAATGACTTTATAATTTTAGTAAATAACTTTTAATTTACTTTAGTAAATAACTTGTAACTTACTTTAGTAAATAACTTTTAATTTACTTTAGTAAATAACTTGTAATTTGCTTTAGTAAATAACTTGGTAATTTTACTCACCCCAGTTTGAATGTCGTAGCATTGGATTTTCGATCTCGTATATTGAAAATAGACCCTAATTTACACATCTCGTATCATCGGATTATCGTATACCGAATGCTCGTATAACGGGACCTCCCTGTAATTAGAGGCTCATGCTGCCCCCCTGTGTCCTCCCATGCACTCGCAGTCGAAGGTAGAGTTAATGGACAGGGCATGTGGGTGTTCTTAGGCCACTCGACGGTGCAGAAAGATTTCAAACGGATTTATGGGTCTCACTCGGGATCGAACTTGGGTCTTCGAGAACGCCACTCGGTGACGCTAACCACTCTGCTACCGCCTCCCCTAAACTGCATCTCTTGGTTTTCACTTCGGCATATCATGCCCTCACAACCTCTTGTGTGAACTGTAAACAGAAAATCGGCAAAAAATAATTGTAATCTCTGCATATTGAGTTATAACTGCATCTCTTTGCTTACACTCGGATATCCTCAGTCGCTAAAGTCAGTTTTTGTCCTTTTGACCTTTCCGGCAGGCTCAGGCTCTTCAATTTCATTACCCTTCCTGCTGGAGACAGGGACGGAGCTTTATATATACAGTCAAAATGCCTTATAACTCGGCACGATAGGGGCTCTGGACCTTGCCGAGTATTCAATGTGCGGTTCTGCATCATGGTTCTCTGATATGGGAGAAGAATAAAAAAAAAAGAAAAAATAATGATAAATAAATAATGTAAATACAGTACTGTAAAAGCATAAAAACTCACTTCCAGTGAACTGGTAGATTGTGCATGGATTTGATATCAAACTTAAGCACAAATAGCACGCAAAGGACGCACCTGCATCCATCCTTGCAGCACTTTCACCTTTCTCAGGCCTCAGCTCTTCAATTTCATTACCCTTCCTGCTGGGACACTCTTGCGCTATGGAGCTGACACTCATTAAATACATACTGTATGATGTAATCTAAAACACGTAAATAGGTGGCAAAGTAAAGCAAAGGTCGGGAACTAGCGTAGGCTGGTCAGACTGAGCCGTGTTTATGTCGTCCAAGCACCGTCTTGGATATGAATTTAGTTTTTTGTCGAAATTGAAAAAGGATTGGTTTCTGCTTCAAAAACACAACAAGCTTGGTAGGAGCCGAGATAATAACATTGCAAACAATATCACAAAGTAGTATAACACACATTTCAGCAAGTGTTATTGGATTGGGATTCGTAATCCAAGACGGTGCTTGGACGACAAAAACACGGCTCAGTCTACGCGCTGGTTCCCGACCTTTGCTTTACTTTGCCACCTATTTTACGTGTTTTGGGATTACATCATACAGTACTGTATATCAAGATGTCAGCTTCATCACGCAAGAGTGTCTCCAGCAGGAAGGGAATGAAATTGAAGAGCCTGAGCCTGCAGGAAAAGGTGAAAGTGCTGGCAAGGATGGGTGCAGGTGCGTCCATGCGTGCTATTTGTGCTGAGTTTGATATCAAATCCAGCACATTCTACCAGTTCACTGGTAAGTGTAGTTTTTATGCTTTTACAGTACTGTATTTACATTATTTATTTATTATTATTTTTTTTTTTTTTTTTTTCTTCTCCCATATCAGAGAACATTGCATAACTCGGCACATTGAATAACTCGGCAAGGGCCAGAGCCCCTATCGTGCCGAGTTATAAGGCTTTTACTGTATATATAAAAGTGTAGCGAGGCGATGGTTGAGGGGTGAAGGAAGGGTCAGGGTTTAGGGTGCCGCACGATCACTATTTACAAACAAACATGACCCTTTCTTCGTCGTCACTCCGAAAGTACCATCTCGTTCCTCAGTTCCTCACTTAACTTCGCTCAAGTGGTTCGTTCCACTATTTATCGTCTTGTATCAAAATGTATGTTCCGTGCACAGACCAACCTTGGTTTAAAATCACTGGATTAATTTTATTCCACCGTAAGCCATCAAATATGTTAGCCCCATACATATGTTAGCCCCATACATACTGGTGGAACGCCGACGTGAGTTTCGACAGGGGATGCTTGCAGCCTATGTTGATCTCAAGAAGGCGTTTGACTCAGTGCATCGTGAGTCACTCTGGGATCTTCTGCGACTTTGAGGGATTCCTGCAAGGACTATTGGTTTGATAACTGGTCTGTATTCTGGGACTGAGAGTGCTGTGAAGTGTGGGGCAGGTGTATCCAGCTTCTTTCCTGTGAATACAGGAGTGAGGCAGGGGTGCGTCCTTGCCCCATCACTTTTCAACGCTTGTATGGACTGGGTATTGGACAAGGTTGTAGATCAAAGTGATTGTGGAGCATCCGTCGGCAACACCAAGATCACTGATCTTGTTTTTGCCGATGATGCAGTAATCTTTGCTGAGTCGCTGGAGGTCCTGGTGATGGCTCTCGAGGCGCTGCACGAGGAGGCAAAGCCTTTGGGACTTGAGGTCTCCTGGCTCAAGACCAAGGCCCAGGTATTTGGAGACTTACTAGATGAAGCAGTACAGTCTGTTCATGCGTGTGGCGAGGACATTGAGATCTTGGAAAGTTTTACATACCTTGGTAGCGCAGTCCATAATGACGGCGGGTCACGTCAAGAAGTCTTACGACGGATTGGCATAGCCCACGGTGTTATGGACTCGCTCAGCGGGAGTATTTGGCGTTGTCGGTACCTGTGCAGGAGGACAAAGATCCGGATCTTCAAGTCGCTTGTGATCCCTGTCTTACTCTATGGTTGTGAGACATGGACACTAAATAGTGACTTGAAGAGACGAATCAATGCCTTTGGTAATAAGTGTCTTCGCAGAATCATGGGTATCGCTGGGATGATTACGTGTCAAATCAGCGATTCACCGTGAGACTGAATCAAGGCCTATTACCTGCATAGTCCGTCAGCGCCAACTTCGGCTATATGGGCATGTGGCACGCTACCCTGAAACCGATCCTTCCCATCGGGTTGTATCTGTAAGAGACAATCCGGCGTGGAGGAGGCCAAGGGGGCGCCCACAAGGCTCGTGGCTGGGGCAAGTTGATGTTTCTTGTCGAGAGCTGCTTGGTATGGGAAAGGAGCCTGCATGGGAACTCGCGCGTGGTGACCCCCGGGAGTGGTGTCGTAGGGTGGGCGAGGCGACGCGCCCCCCGGCGTATGCCCCCAATGATTGATTGATACATATGTCACTCCGTATGAGATAACATATACTTACGTTTGAGTAAGAGTGGAAGACGTGGCGCCGAGCGGATGTCAAATCAAAACACAAAGTTGTTTTATAATTATTATTCGAAACAATTGAACAGAGTGAAACGTCTGTATACAGCACGTTGTAATTAAAGTCCTCTGTTAAATAACAATGCACTAGTATCTACCACAGAATATTCATGGAAGCACATCCACACACACCAACTGTTTACAGCTCTCTGACGTATGGGCGTCTTGGTCGGCAGGGCGTGGCAGGTAGGGATGCCCTCGCTGGTTAGGGTGTGGCAGTGTCCATGACATGCTGCCATCTGGTAGCTGTGGCAGGTGATGTGGCATGGGCGTGACACATCATAGGAATAATCTTAAAACATGGAAATGATTAGCAGAAAAAGGTGCATACATGAGATATATTGTACATATAGGGATAAACATATGTGCCTATAATGCCAACACTAAGTGTCAGCGGGACGGGGGTTATGTTTACATTTGACACGGCCATCTTGGCAGCAGCAATCGCTATCTTGTTGCCCCAGCTCTTGTTTTCTCTTAAACTCCAATTTTTTCTTAGTATTATGCATTACTGTTGATATTATTAGTAACATGGTTACAAATTTGTGCTCAGTGGACTACTGCTCAGCATAGATCACTTCAGACCCCCTTAGCCATACACCGGCGGCCGTTGTGCATTCTCTGCCCGTTCTCTCATTCACTAATATGGCCGCATTAGATGCAGGGTAAATTTAGCATTTCCTTTTTTGGAAAGAAACTGCATCTTATGTGCCGGCAAATACGGTGTATATATACAGCCAAATTCCCAACATCCGACCTCCAAACATCCGACTTGTCCAAACAACCGACTTTTTTCACCACCACATTGTGTCTTGTTTTGGCCATTTATTTTACTTAGTTTTTTTATAGTTTTTAGAAAACATTGATTTGTGGCTTTCTTTATGCATGAATTTTACTTTCGCATATACCACTGGATCGGCCTTCAAGAGCTGCATCTTTTATGTTCTATACCATTTTGTCCTTACGTTTATGGTTACTGTGATATCCGAACATCCGACTATTCCAATTATCCGACCTACCTTCGGTCCCCCCAAGGTCGGATGATTAATACTTAGCTGTATATATATATATATATATATATATATATATATATATATATATATATATATATATATATATATATATATATATATATATATATATATATATATATATATATATATATATATATATATATATATATATATATATATATATATATATATATATATATATATATATATATATATATATACACAGTCAACCCTCGATATAACGGACTAAAGGGGTGGGAGGAGTGGTCCGTTAAAGCCGATTGTCCGTTATAGCGAGGGTATTTTCCCAAGGGTGGAAAAATATAGGTAAAACACAGGAAAATTTGTGAAATAAATTAGAAATAATCACAAACACAAGCAGACCGTGTAGCTATGTTGGGAGGTAAACAGTGACTGGCGCTAAACGCTGGATTTGGTATGCTCCTGCACGCTGTGTAATAAATGAGAATTAATTACAAACACAACCAGACCGTGTAGCTATGTTGGAAGGTAAACAGTGACTGGTGCTACATAGCAAGCTCGCCCACGACTGCACGGGAGTGGTATTAGGAGAGGTAGTAAGTCTCCAGGCTCACTCATTACTGCTTGGTATGCTATGAAATACCATTATTCTAGGTGAATGTAGACATATAATCGCATTTTAATGGCTATTATTCATACATATGAGTAAATAGATAAAAATACAAGCAAGGCGCTCATCCACGCCTGGCAGCACAGCGCGGCCACGGCAGCAGCAGTGTTGTCGTTAAGACATAATTATAAGACACAAGTTACCCATGTACACATGATGACATGAACCTTTCCTATCCTTACTTGCATCAACATTGAATTTCACAGCATATTCTCTGAGTTTGTCCTTAGCCTTGCGAATATCACTCACTGTTTGTTTCTTTACACCATACCCGACACACACCCGGGCGACAGAAACACCAGACTCCACCTTCTTAATGAGTTCTAATTTCTCTGCAATACTTTGATTCATACGCTTCCTTTTGTCACTTCCCTTCTGTTTTGATGCAATAATGACTTCACTGCACTGAACAAGAACACATTTTTAGCTAGTTATGCTTGTCAACGATTGACAATATACATAAGTAAGTGTATAGCAGCGATAGCCTGCCTGGGTGTCGGAGCCATGTTTGTTTACATTCGACGTGCAAATAGTGCAGACGAACAGCTGTGTCTGTGTGACGCTGTGCAGTCTCCCGGGGTAGAAGCTTCAGCTAACACTAGAGGAGAGGAGGAGGAGGAGAGACGAGGAGAGGAGAGGACCTACGAAGCGAAACTTAAGAGAAAGAAGTCACAAGAAGTCAAGAAATTGTAATACATACTAATATTCAATATTTTAACCCACATATAACACCTACAACGAAATCGGGGAGGCAGTGGCCGAATGGTTAGCGTCTTAGAGTGGTGAGCTCGATGTCCCGAGTTCGAATCCTGCCGGGGACACAACTCTTTCGGCCATTATGAACGTGGTCGACCAGAGCCTGGGAGGTGAGCACAAGGTCCCGAGTTCAAGTCCCACCAAGGAGCAACTGTAAATCCATCGTCGAGTGGCCGAAGCAACCCGCATGCTGCATTCCTGATCCCTTCGACTGCGACGTCAAGTGTGGCGGAGGGGCAATAGGTAGCAGAGTGTGCCTCAAAACTGAGGGTAGACCATCACAGAAAATGGACCTTCAGAAAAAAAAAAAAAAAAAAATCACTAGCAACACAGGCTCCTACCTTATATATCTTAATATCTGATACATTAAAACTCTTTAAAACCCAAGCATTCCAAAATAAAACAAACAAAATTATGTTGAGTTGACGATTCCAGCGGCGATAAGCGGTCTGATATGCCATTCTTGCCCGCAAATTTGTCTCGTGAATGAAGTCCGTTAAATCCGAAGTCCGTTAAATCGAGGTCTGTTATATCGAGGTTTGACTACAGTACCCTCCCGAGTTTGGCGCTTGCTTTCTTCACAAGGCATAGCGCTAAACTCGAGGATCGCGAAACTCTGGTATTGAAAATACTGTAAAAATGCTTATTTAGTCCGGTGCAAGGTGTAACTTATTTTACGGCTTATAAGACTCACTTTCTCCCCCAAAAATACCCTTAAAATGCCCCGAGCCCTGTCCACCCAGCATTTCTAATCTTTACGACACTACACATGCTTATCGTAACACATTAGTCTTTCTCACTACCTCAGTCCTGGCACCGTAACCTCTGGCCTGAGGGTGGTGAGTGTGTTTTAAGCCTTGTCTAAGTTCCCATAGCTCACTCTGACAGGGGTAGCCTACTTAAAAAGGTACTTAAAAAGGTTTTGTTATGCGTGCACCTGGCTCGCTGCTTATACTGCTCTGGCTTGTCCATCGACTTTGTTACGTGTATTCCACACATCCCTCCTTCACGCCCTCTACACACATTCCTATTACCCTCTGTCACGTCGCGATCATATATACTATCACGAGTATCTGGCTCATTTAATTGTTCATCGGAGCCTACAAATCGTACCATTTTTATAAGTTCAATATTTCTGTTTTGTTATTGCTCATCACGATCCTGACCCCGAAAAATACTTTGGCAGTGCGAAGTGGAGCAAGGTTTGCAGGGCGGGGCAGGAGGAGCAGGGCGGGCACCCTCCCACACCTGTAAAAATAAATTTATTTACGACAAAAACGAGTGTCATACTCATTCAATACACATCAAAATGATTCAGGAAAAGTAAGTTTCGGCCTCGAAATCGGTGAAAGCCCACTACCGAAATTTTTCCAATGGGTGTATATGTGGCAACTATTAATTATTCATTGAATATATAATTATTCGCGCTGGCTAAAACGGTAAAATTCTAGTCCTTTCCCGCCCTTATTAGTGTTTTTTTTCCCCCCAAACCTTCACAGATCCCTTCAGATACCTCTAAAACGTAATTATAAAGTGGGGAAGAGTAGCCCCCTTTAACCTCCCCTCTCCCTACCTAAAGTGCTAAATGACCCCCAAAAATAATATTACTAACCTAACCTCATTATAACCTTACCTTACCTAACCTTACCAATAACCTCCTAGCGAGACCTAAGGGCAGGAAAGAACTCAAATTTTACCAGGTTAGGTTTTTTATTTTGGGGGGGTCTCGCTAGGTCCACAGTGGTTCTTAACCTGGGTTCGACCGAACCCCAGGGGTTCGGTGAGCCAATCTCAAGGGTTCAGCGGAGGCCTTCCGAAACATATTGCAATTTTACTATTATTGTAATGCCAGATTATTCACCAGAGTAAATTATGCGTGAAATTAACATAAATTCAAGCAGTGCTGTGGAGGGAGAGCTATGTATTTACCTACTTATATTTACCTAGTTGTAATATACGGGAAATGAGTTACACTCGTGGGGTTCCGTCTTGTCTCAATGGGTCAATCTTAGCTTTGAAACATGACTATTATTTGCATCTATAATTTCACTGTCCAGGCTATTCCACATAGCAATGCACCGATAGGAAAAACTGTCTTCTTAATGTCCTTCAAGCACCTTGTCTTCTTAAGTTTCTTCGTATGACCTCTTGTGGCTCATACGTCCCATACATACATGTCCTCTTTGTCATTTATCTCCATTCCCAACATAGCTATATACATTGGTATCAAGTATCCTTTTTTTGTGTACGTGTATGTGTGTGTTCGCCCGCCTCTCTCCCTTCCGAGCACTGGTGTGTATATAGGGGTAGGGGGGAGGCATGGCCGAGTGCCATTTTGAGTACCGAGTACCATGCCGACCCTAAAACACTTTTTGTCCCCTTGTCCCAGAGACAAAAATCGTTTTGCCATTGAATATCAAATTAGTGCAATTATCCCTTCTGAGGCCTCACAATGCCCTTAAAAAAGCTTGATTTTCAAAAAAAATCTGACCCCCTCTTCAGACCCTCCAGCTGTAGAGGCTCACTTCGCTCCACCCAGCCCCCCTTAAAACAATCCTGGATTCACCACTGTGCCCCTCCCCTCTTTCCAAAGACGCCACTGTTTCCAAGTATTTCGTTCCTTCTTATTATCCAAATATACTCCTGCATTTTGATCATTTTGTCTTAATTTTTTTTATTAATCTTGTTTTTCTTCACATATTTGAGGGGTTCGGCCAGTGTGCAAAGGTTTTTGGTGGGGTTAGGCGCCTCTGAAGAGGTTAAGAACCACTGCGCTAGGAGGTTATTAGTGAGGATGTGTCTTCAGTGTTGTGATATTTGCCTTGAGGAGTCATGTATTTGTTTACATTCTGATGGTGCATTATGAGTTACACTCATAAAAGGTTATTCATAATAACATAAAAAGTTATACACTCATGGCTAACATTCTCAAAGGTTGATGAAATCTTTCTTCTGATTGGCCAAGTGACAGTCAGCTGGGTTCCATTCCGAATGATCGGAACGGAACGGAATGGAACGGGCTTGAAGATCACATCTTCGTGAGCATAGAACTTTCGGACGGTCCTTTGAAAATACACCTTAGTGGTGTTCGTAGCCCAAGATCAAAGATGGCCTCTAAGAATGCTCTAAGGTGATCTTAGAGGCGTAAAGTTATGAACATTTGAACATCCTGCCCCAGACCACACAGTGCACTGAACGTTCCTTTCTTTCCCTCACAGCCCAACATGTACCGGTTGATGCAGCTGTCCAACACCCCTCTTCCGCAAGCTGCCATGTTCACCCACCTGTTCTATGCTCAGCGCAACAGGGTGGAGTTCATTTCAGATTTTCCCCAGTCCAATGAGGCTGAGGTGATCCACTCCCTGCAGGTGCACCCCCAAGGCTGGTGCATCCTCTCACGCAACACTTCCATGGAGGAGTCCTCAGAGGTAATGAATATTGCGTGACATTTCCTTTCCTCGCTCTTCCCCTCGCCTTCCTTCTACGGTACTCTGTCCCTCGTCTCCATTCGTATCCTGTCCTATCTTTCTTCTTCCATTCCTTTTTGTACTCTTTCCTTTCATCATCTATGCAGAAGAAATTGCCCGTCTTTTCATGAAAGTCTCTCTCTCTTTCTATGTGTGTATGTGTTGGGGGGGGGGCCAAGTGTTTAGTGGTGAGCTGTGTCGATGGTTGATGGTGACTGATGGTATGTTAAGTGATGTGAGATGAGTTAGTTTACTATATAGCTATATTAGTACTGAGAGGTAAACTCTTGGTGAACTGTGGTAGTGATTTTTCTGTGAGGGATGTCAATGCTGAGTTATGTTGGCGTTAAAATGGTGCTGTCTTGCCTTGCAGTGGAGCTGTGTGCATGACATTCAAGATCTTGGTGTCACTGTCTGCAAGGACCAGGATGACGATGATGCACCACCAGATGACCTTCTCTCCTATGACGATGTTCCTGCTGCCACCCCTGAGCCTGAGGTGCAGCTGGAAGCCTCCCCAAGCCGACCCATGGGCAGCAGCAGCAGTAGTAGTGGCAGCAGTAGTAGTAGTGGCAGTGTTGGAGTCAGTGGTGAGAATGGCAGTAATAATGGCAATCCTGCACCTGTCTGTGACCTTCAGCCCACGCATGGAGATAACATTACGCCACAGTCCTCAGGATGAAGTGGATGATGAGGGAGGTGGGGGGGGTGGAGGAGAAGCAGGGGGCAGTGGAGCAGACGGTGCGACAGGTAGAAGTAATGGCAATATGGGAGCAGTGGATGGTGCTGGCATTGCAATGGGTAGCAGTGGTGGTGGCAGTGGGGGCATCGACATACAGTTTCGAATCACCTCAATGGACGTATTTGAGGCACTGGAGCACATCCGTGAGCGGCGGGAGGAGCAGCGGATGAGACAGGACCGCCAGCGACCCACGCGGGAGGGTGGTGAGGGGGGTAGTGCTAATGGAGGCCCTGGCAGCAGCAGCAACAGCAGCCCCTCTGATGGGTCCAATGGAGAGGCATCTTGGGCCGCCCTCCCACGCCTTAACCATAACATGACCTTCAGCCTGCGAAACAGGCGGGAGACAGGGCGAGAGGGCGGCCGGGAGAACACAGGAGCAGGTCGGACTGCAAACACTGCCTCCCTGGACTCCCAGAATGCCTTCTACATCCGTACAGGATCAGGAAACCACCGGGCCATCCTGCTGCTGCGGCCAGGCCAGAACTATCCCCGTTATTACCGCAAGGTTGACCCCAACCACAAGATAGCGCGCAACATTCCCCGCCTCACCCACTACATGGAGGAGCCTAACGTTGGGCGCGGCTTCATCAAGNGAGTTATAGTGGTATATGAGGCCTAACACAAGCGGCCTGCCTCTCGGCGACGCTATAAGACACTTGTTGTGAAGGCTACGAACACATTTTATTTCCACTGCACTAATGCACTACTTTCGCCACTGCACTAATGTCGCCAGGCACAATATATTACAAATTTTAGCATAAATGCTAAAAGCTCGCTTCGCTCGCTTGGATAATTAGTTAAGAGACGAAATATAACTTTCTGCCAAATTTCTTCCTTTGCGCCTGTATCTTTCTTGCCCACACATTCGTGGAAACATTTTATAAGCCTATATGACACCTGATTTTGGCTGAAATAGGTGTCGCGAGCTTGGACAAAAATGTGATAATTCTGGTGGCTCGGCACGACAATGTGGCCTACAAAAATTCA
Organism: Chionoecetes opilio; assembly: GCA_016584305.1. Lineage (NCBI taxonomy): Eukaryota > Metazoa > Arthropoda > Malacostraca > Decapoda > Majidae > Chionoecetes > Chionoecetes opilio. The sequence continues at coordinate 16,976 of JACEEZ010010078.1, read as the reverse complement.
CAACCCTGGACAATGTACAATGATTCAGATGCGCAGAGACGAGTTTGTGGGCAGTGGAAGAGGTCTGCGCACCCCTCCCTTGTCCCTTACCTACCTTACCCTCTCGAGTCTAGTGTATCACGCGGCGTCCCCAAGAGTACATACGTGTTTGTTGCTTGTATGTATTGTGCCTTGTGAGTCGATTTTAGTGATTTGCTGGTTTACTTAATGTGCTTATTGTGACTTATTTGTGCTCTGTCCTACTGTGCTGTCACACTCTTAATTCACTGTGTTTTGTGTGGTGGTGTGGTGGTGCGGTATATAGAGCCCTATATTTGAGAGTTTGAGAGTTTTTTGTGTTTGCTATAGTTTATTTTAGCTTGAAAAACATGTTGTTGTTTTTTTGTTTTGTTTTTTTAAATTTTATTGATGGGGTCCTGGAACCAAACCTATATTTTACCATTAGTTATGTGTTTCGTTATACGAGATTTGGCTTTACGAGTATGCCAGGTGGAACCTAACTGGTCGTATCTTCGGGACCTCCCTGTAGTCACTATTTTAAACAAGACACCTTCTACCACTAAATCACTAGTAACACAGGCTCCTTCCTTATAATATTACATCTTAATATGTGATACATCAAAACTCCTTATAACCCAAGCATTCCAAAGTAAAATGAGAAAATAATAAAATGATGTTGAGTTGACAATTCGAGCGGCGATAAGCGGTCTAATATGAAGAAAAAAAGAGAAAAAAAAAAAGTCACGCTAATGGAGTCCGTTATATCCGAAGTCCGTTAAATCGAGGTCCGTTATATCGAGGTTTGACTGCATATCATCTTACTCTTCATTAAAGATGTAGTTAATTTGTTAGTGAACACAGAACCATGTAATTGATTACGAACATGTGTTATGCAGGTATTTAGAATATTATCACACTATGTACCTTGTGTGTGTGTATGTGTGTGTGTGTGTGTGAGAGAGAGAGAGAGAGAGAGAGAGAGAGAGAGAGAGATCTTGTTCGTCTTTGTGAAGCCTTGTCTGTCTGAAATAAACTTGTTTCCGAATTTGGAATGTGTTGCATATATTCCATCAATATATATTTGTTCAAAACATGATTAAATGAGTGACCAAGTGCTAAAAAAATTAATAATATCAGGTAATGGTCTGCTAGTCACTGCCGTTCTCTAAGAACATATACTTTTAAGAGTTTCAAGAGTGACAGTCAATTAAATTCCATGTGACTTGCCTTGTTGTCGTTAAGAATCATGTGTTTTTTGCCTACTAAATCAAAATCCTGACTTACTTGGGTTTCGCGCATCACATTAGTGATATGATGAAGGATACTATAGGATGATGGAGGCAACAAATATGGTGTAGATCGAAAAAGCACAACTGAAACCTTCTCGATACAAAAATGTTTTATCAAAGAGTTGGAATGTGTTAGGTAAATTTGTGGTGTTAAGAATAGGATATTTGAGGAAAATGCGAAGATTTATTCCATCCTAACTGGAAAGCATACAAACCTTGCACAATCAGGAAAACTAACTCATTAGATAGTTTTAGTATTTCTCTATATTTTTATGAACATACAATATACCTCATACATACCTCATACAAAGCTTTCATGAATTGTTCCTTGGTGAGTGAGGAAAACAAAACATATTTGAGCACCCCTCCCCACCTCGTATCCACCGCCCATTGTCACTGAGGGGGCATCAGGTCCAGGGATTGTGACCTGACGTTTGGGGTAGGACAACAATTATTCCCTTGGGCTTAACCCTCTGTCCCTGGTCTGACAATTTTAGTCAGGCCTTCTTCTTTCTTTTCTCTCCTTCCCCCTATCTCTCCCTTTCTGCGTCTCTATCCTCTATCAAAACTGATAGGAAATAATGCAATGGAAGAGAAAGGAAATAATGCAATGGAACCGATAGGAAATAATGCAATGGAACAGATAGGAAATAATGTAATGGAACAGATGGGAAATAATGCAATGGAACAGATGGGAAATAATGCAATGGAAGAGAAAGGAAATAATGCAATGGAACCGATAGGAAATAATGCAATGGAACCGATAGGAAATAATGCAATGGAACAGATAGGAAATAATGTAATGGAACAGATGGGAAATAATGCAATGGAACAGATGGGAAATAATGCAATGGAACAGATAGGAAATAATGTAATGGAACAGATGGGAAATAATGCGATGGAAAATAATGCAATGGAACAGATGGGAAATAATGCAATGGAACAGATAGGAAATAATGCAATGGAACAGATGGGAAATAATGCAATGGAACAGATGGGAAATAATGCAATGGAACAGATGGGAAATAATGCAATGGAACAGATAGGAAATAATGCAATGGAACAGATAGGAAATAATGCAATGGAACAGATGGGAAATAATGCAATGGAACAGATAGGAAATAATGCAATGGAACAGATGGGAAATAATGCAATGGAACAGATGGGAAATAATGCAATGGAACAGATAGGAAATAATGCAATGGAACAGATGGGAAATAATGCAATGGAACAGATAGGAAATAATGCAATGGAACAGATGGGAAATAATGCAATGGAACAGATGGGAAATAATGCAATGGAACAGATGGGAAATAATGCAATGGAACCGATAGGAAATAATGCAATGGAACCGATAGGAAATAATGCAATGGAACCGATAGGAAATAATGCAATGGAACCGATAGGAAATAATGCAATGGAACAGATAGGAAATAATGCAATGGAACCGATAGGAAATAATGCAATGGAACAGATGGGAAATAATGCAATGGAACAGATAGGAAATAATGCAATGGAACAGATGGGAAATAATGCAATGGAACAGATGGGAAATAATGCAATGGAACAGATAGGAAATAATGCAATGGAACAGATGGGAAATAATGCAATGGAACAGATGGGAAATAATGCAATGGAACAGATGGGAAATAATGCAATGGAACAGATGGGAAATAATGCAATGGAACAGATGGGAAATAATGCAATGGAACTGATAGGAAAAAGTAAACCCTCTCTTATTCGAACCAATTTGAGGGAGACCTGGGTCGAATTAGCCAAAAGTCTGAATTATCTGATGGTTACCTCTAGCCCCCCCCACACAATAAGAACACATTCAAACATGCCAAAACAGCACAGATTGTATTACATGTACTCACCAAAACATGGCTGATACTGAAGTCTTGTAATGCAGTACTACTGTACACTGAGCACTCAGGCGTCACTGATAGTAATAATCCACTTCAAGGCTAGAGAGGCAACAGAAGAACACGTGGTTGTATGAGGGAGCACTCTGCGGTGAGATGTTGCCAGGAGGGAAGCGCACGAAAGACTGAGGCAGCTGCGGCCCGCATGGGAGAGGTCGGACTCGCACTAGTAAGGTTCGGATAATTCAAACTTATGTTCGAATTATGGAAAGTTGTTGAAAATTTTGAACTGGCCTGAAACAGGTTGAATTATCTGAAGTTTGAATTATATGGGTTCGAATTAGAGAGAGAGTACTGTAATTCAATGGAACAGATATGAAATAATGCAATGAAACAGATGGGAAATAATGCAATGGAAAAAATAAGAAATCAATCTTTAACGCTGTGGCCGGATAATTAAACCTGGTAGTGGTGAGCACATGGTCCCGAGTTCAAGTCCCACCAGGAGCAACTGTTTCTTGCATCGTTGAGTGACCGAAGATACTCACATGCTGCCCATCCACCTCACCTTCGACTGTGAGTGTGGCGTATAGCACCAGGGGGCAGCATGAGCCTCAAAGCATCACAGGTGTAACTTAAAAAATCCAGCCTGTGGCACTATGGGCGAGGGCCAACCATCACAGCCCGCTACAGTATGCAGGGCCAACCACCTGAACCCTCAGAAGGAAGATTAAAAACCTAAAAACAAGAATTAAGTTAAAAGCCGACAGTCGCTGTTGGCTAAAACAAAAAAAAGAAGAGATAAAAAGGAAATACACAACCCTCGTTTTTCCGGACCTCCATTTCCCGGATATTGGATTTGCCGGACAAAATCCGAGGTCCGGGGATATGTCAGAGTCCCGGACAAATGCCTGGTCCAGTCCTTAAATTGACAAAGTTGTCCGGCGGTCCGAGCATCTCCTGTCACCCTTGGTCAGTGTCCGCGCCTCCTGCCAGGTGGCAGCATGGTCAGCGATCATATTATTTACATTTGGGCACAAGAAACACTCACAGTTTACCTGCACGGCCTCCGTTAGTCCCCTGAACCCCACTGCCCCTGATGCAGGAACGTCTCTGAGACTATTGAACACTTTCTGCTGCCTCCCGCCAGGTGGCAGCATGGTCAGCAATCGTATTGTTTACATTTGGGCAAAAGAAACACTCACGGTTCACCTGCACGGCCTCCGTTAGTCCCCCGAACCCCACTGCCTCTGGTGCAGGAACGTCTCTGAGACTATTGAACACTTTATCGTGCCTCCCGCTAGGTGGCAGCATGGTCAGCGATCGTATTGTTTACATTTTGGCACAAAAAACACTCACGGTTCACCTGCACAGCTCGTTAGTCCCCGACCCCCACTGCCCTGGTGCAGAAGTCTCTAGACTATTGAACCTTCTGCTGCAGTGTCAGCCTTCACTCCCACTGTGTAGTGTACCTCTCAACTCCTCACCCTGACGCGGGGCGGCTGGCGTCCACNTTTTTTAAATGTTTTTTTATCTTTTTTTTCCCCCATATTTGAGGGTTCGGCCAGTGTGCAAAGGTTTTCGTTGGGGTTCGGCGCCTCTGAAAAGGTTAAGAACCACTGCTCTAACGGATCATAAAACTGAGTGTAGTGCCCATTAACATATACTCCGCGTAAGGCACTGCCAGTATGTACACACCACCTCGCTCTAAGTCTCTAAGGCAGTGGTTCTTAACCTTTTTCAGTGCTCGTACCCTTTGAGATCTAATAAATTTGTCTCGTACCCCCGGTCAGAAAAAAAGTATAATTAGAATAAGGAGTAATGGTCGGCATGGTACTGTTTGGTACATACGACCAAATTCATAAGAACCTTTCTTCTTGTTCATATGACAAATTTTCAGTCAAGAGCTCAGCCAACTGGCCGCCATGCGGGTGCGGGGGACGGGTCTGCGACACATACTTGTACATACACACAACCCTCGTTTTCCCGGACCTCCATTTCCCGGATATCGGATTTGCCGGACAAAATCCGAGGTCCGGGGATATGTCAGAGTCCCGGACAAATGCCTGGTCCAGTCCTTAAATCAACAAAGTTGTCCGGCGGTCCGAGCATCTCCTGTCACTCTTGGTCAGTGTCCGCGCCTCCTGCCAGGTGGCAGCATGGTCAGCGATCGTATTGTTTACATTTGGGCACAAGAAACACTCACGGTTCACCTGCACCGCCTCCGTTAGTCCCCTGACCCCCACTGCCCCTGGTGCAGGAACGTCTCTGAGACTATTGAACACTTTCTGCTGCCTCCCGCCAGGTGGCAGCATGGTCAGTGATCGTATTGTTTACATTTGGGCACAAGAAACACTCACGGTTCACCTGCACAGCCTCCGTTAGTCCCCTGACCCCCACTGCCCCTGGTGCAGAACGTCTCTGAGACTATTGAACACTTTCTGCTGCCTCCCGCCAGGTGGCAGCATGGTCAGCGATCGTATTGTTTACATTTGGGCACAAGAAACACTCACGGTTCACCTGCACCGCCTTCGTTAATCCCCTGACCCCCACTGCCCCTGGTGCAGAAAGTCTCTGAGACTATTGAACACTTTCTGCTGCAGTGTCAGCACTTCCACTCCCACCGTGTAGTGCTACGCTCTCAACTCCTCACCCTGAACGTCGGCGGCGGCTGGCGTCCACCCCTCCCGGCAACACGCTGTTATCCGCCTCACCTGTGCCTTCCTGAGGAAGACAGGTCAACTACAGTGCCTGTGATAGCATCATAGGACATCACCAGGGCTCAAAGTGTTCCCCAAGGGATCCTCGCAGCCCTAAAAACAACAACAAAGTGACGTAAAAGTCCGCGGCGGGGTAGTTGATATGGGCGGTTGCCGGACAGTAAATACTAGAGTAGGATAAACGTCTGGGGGTGGGTAATGGCCTCGGACTTTTGCGATTCCCGGACGTTTGCGGTTCCCGGACCAGTGCTCCCCCCTATTAGTCCGGGAAAGCGAGGTTTGTGTGTACTTGACAAGTCCTGTTCTTGTCCTGACCCCTGACTGTATATTATGCACTTTGCAGTGCGGGACGCAAACAACTAGCTCAGCCCATCAACTAATATTTTTGAGAAGAAATGAATAAGGGCGTTTTCTGTTCTGTACCAAATTTCGTTCTTTTCATTACCAAATTTAAGGCCAATACCAAATCATGTGATTCATTACCAGATGGATTTTTCATTACCAAATTTACCCTAATTTGGTAATGAAAAATACCAAATGGCAACCGTGCAGCCAACAGACGCATGAACACGTAACACACGAGTATAGAACTCTATATAAGCAACGGTAAACAAGAAAAAACGACATATGACGGTAACTAATATATTCTACAAGCTATTGTAGCATGACTTAATGATGAACCGTTGGACTTCAGGTGGTTAAGACAATTGTTGACAGACAAAATAATTATAAATATATAATTCCAGCCTCCTTATAAATATGATATTGAATTATTGGTCAGCATGTCTCGTACCCACAGGTGTAAGGTTTCGTACCCCCTGGTGGTACAGGTACCCCAGGTTAAGAACCACTGCTCTAAGGGAAGGCATAGACTAGAGTTCAGACTTTTGATCACGATGTCAAAGAGAAAGTGCACATTCAAAGAGCGTTTGTAGTCTGAATATCCATTCATTAGAATAACTACATCAGTCATTGATGTACGCTGTACGCATTTTCGTTCAACGCACAATTTTCCCGGAATGTAATGTAATGTAAGTCATGTGTTGAATGAGGGATGGGTGTGTTTTCATTGTAGTCATTCCCACTCATAAAGCCAATTTGTTCATCATGTGTTTGGTAGTCAGTATTTTGAGTAACTTTCAATCAATATATTGATAATTGAGGGGGATAATAATGTTAGTTTAATGGAGTACTTTAATGACATCTCTTTCGGGAGTACTATGACAAGTATGTGATATAAAAAAAGGCTTAGGGAACAAGCATAGGTATCAAAATTGTGTGCCAGCCAGAGTAATATATTCAGACAATAATATGTAAGGGTGTGGCACATAATATGTTGTGGTAAAGTAACTGGTGGATTCTGGGAGTGGCACTGCGACCATGGCCCCCTAACAGTGGCACTGCGACCATGGCCCCCTAAGAAAAAGATGTGCATTTGGTTTCCCACCACCCCCTTAAGAAAAGCAAACTATTTACTACTTGTTTCCATGGCCCTTTTTTTAAAAAAAAATTAAATCTGGGAAATTTGCATGCACATATGCAAAAAGGTCAATATTTTGTGATGCCGATACCTGGGTTGTTGTAGGTGGTTATTTACTATTATTTGTGCTAAAAGGGTTTACTACAACCATACTAGAGAGCTTAGTACCGTAACCTGTGTCAGAGTACAGTAGGTTACATCTGGTAACTTGGGTCCCCCCCCCCAATTTTTTCCCCAAGATCGATCCCTGGGTAAACTTTTGACATCAAGAGTTATGTCATTGTATTTTAACCCCTTGAGGCCCACAACGTAATTTCCATTGTATTTTGTATACTATTAGACAATTTTAATGACTATAAACAATATTTTAATAGATATGACCTGTTTAGTATCCTTGTCCATTAGTTAATTTGGTATATTAAGTTTCTTTTCGTAATTTTATGGCTAAAAACACATTTTATATAGGAAAGGAAAAATCTGGGCGTGAAGGGGTTAAAGGCAAATCACCACTTATACCACCATATCATGGTGGTATAAATGCATATATAAATCACCATATCATGCCACCCAAATCTACCTCAGAAGTTTTAGAAGTAATAGTCTACAGTGTTGCACAAGAGGCCATGGACAGCACACTTATGTATCTTGTTTTTGGGTGTTTCAGAATGCAGTGAATTTGAATCCCAAGGCAATGAAGAGGGCAATGAAGTTAGAAAAACCTAAAACCCGTGTTGCATCCATCTGGAAGAGAACATGGACAGTCCCCCCATAGAAACTCTCCCCAGGCCCTCGTGAGATACTTGGTACATCGCTTTCCTTGTGCTTTTGATTTCCTGGGAAGTGTTCCTAAATGTATGATTTTTAATGGATTTGAATGCGGGCATTAGATTGTAAATACTGTCGAACCCCTTTCTTTTCCGCTTCTAAATTTGCTATTTTGGACAAATTCCTGGAGGTCCAGTTCCCTAAATTTATTTGATTCTTATTTTTTTATATTTATGTCTTTATGTTATTCTAAACTACTCTTAACAGGTATGTACTGAGGTTACAAAATATAAAAGGCTGAATTGAATAGCTACCTAAGCTAACCTCCTACAACATTCGTCTTGGAAGACGCATGAGTGTTTTTCAGTGTATTTTTTGGGAAAAAAGTGCGTCTTATAAGCCGTAAAATACGGTAATAATTTCCCTCATATAAACCCAATATTTTAGAGTTTGTGAGCGGCACGATTTTATCAAACGTGGTAAGTCTACGGTGCCAATTACCTGCGTTAGGTACCAACCCCCATGTATAAATGCCTGGAATGGACCAGAAGAGGTGATAGCACCAAAAAGTGTGCATCAATTTCAGGAAAAACTTAATAAACATATACTGTATATGGAGACAGAACCACATGAGTATAGCTCAGGCCCTGTATGTGACAACTAGGTAAATACATCAAGATAGATACACACACAACAGCATTCTCCAACAACATTCATCCTTTCTTGCATTCCAGAAACAGTGTTTGAGATCTTTCTGTATGTAGAGGGAAGCGACCCTTATGATGAACCTGGTGCTCCCATCACCAACCTGCGGGTGGCCCAGGAGACGGTGAAGCGGGCAGGCCTGAGGTTCAAGATAGAGGGCAGCTCAGTGAAGATGGAGCAGAACACGAGAAGCATGGATGCCTTTAGAAGGTAACATTTCTCATGGGTTTTCTTCTATCTAGTTATCCTAGTTATTCTCTGATCCTAAGAGCTCAAAGGAAAAGGAGGGCCATACTACGTCTAGTTTTTTCATCAATTAGTAGGTTTATTCTTGATGGTTCTTCGTTCCCTCTAAATCTTGTATTCTCTTTAATCCATTGTCATAATATTATTCATTACCAAATCTAACAATATACCACCCCATGGTTCTTCTCCTCCTTCAGTATACCATTCTTCCCAGTAAACTTCTTTGCTGTTAAAATCTCCCATCATAATTATGTTGTCGCTGTTTTTCATCATTATCTTCCAACATTTGTTTGTGTCTCTCAACATGTCATCATACTCTTGTCTCCCATTGGTCTTAGGGGGAACCTAGACTCCTACAAAGTCTCTTTTTCAACAGTTTTTCATCTCCATCTCTAATTTCAACACCTCTGCCATACCTTCTCCTTTTTCCACATTCCTTACTATCACAATAATCGCATCCTTCCTTACTGACAACATTACGCCACCTCCCTTTTTCTGATTTTTGTGTCTCTTCCATACATTATATTGACCCTCCCATTTCTGGCACATCCTCAGCATCACTCAGCTTTGTATCTACTAAAACCAGCATGTCTGGCTTCTTGCTTCAGGTAATTATTTACTTCTGACAATGTTGACACTAGCCCTTTTATATTTGTGTACAACACCAGCCATCCATTTTCTTGTGTATTTTATTGGTGTGTAGGAGGAGCCTTGATTGCCATATATATCATTACTTATACCTCCTGTAGATGTGTTTCTAATTGTTTGAATAAGGGTTTATGGTTAAAAATGTTAGAAAGTGATCATTGTTCTTTTAAGTACTTCTCACACCTCATGCTTCCCCTTAGGCCGCCAGCAGAAGAGGACAAGTTGGTGCGTCGTCCACCAGTAGTTACCATTATGGGCCATGTTGACCATGGCAAGACCACCTCCTGGACAGCCTCAGACACACCTCTGTGGTGCAATCCGAGCATGGTGGCATCACTCAACATATTGGAGCTTTTCAGGTCAGTCCAAGAACCAGTGTTATTACATTTACTCCCTTCTTGTATTCATTCTTCTACATCAATATATTCTTAATGAACTTTACAATTGACAAATTTCAGACTATATAGTCATGCTGTTCAATATTCATGCTTTTTTTCAGATAAGTGTGATGTGTCAGTTTATTTGGGCAGGGTTAGTTTAGGGGTACAGAATTAGGGTGCCCCAAAAGATCATAGAGGGAAAAAATTTAAACATTTTTTTTCACTTGCTCGTGTTTTACTTCTGTTCACACATGTATAAGAAGAGTTCCTGTGAAATTAGATGAAATTCGGAGAATATTTAGGGGTCGCGACAAACTAAACATTTCTAATAACCTTCAAAAACAAAGAAAAACTAAAAACATCCCACATTTTTAGAAAGAAACTGATAAGGAAACCAAAACAGACAGTTTTCTTTGTTTCCATTCAGAAAGCCTTCTTTTGAAGGTCCTCCTTCTTTTCCCGCCCCACAATTTTCCCGATGGTGGGACTAACTGGAGGAGATACTTCTCCTGTATGGCCGACTTCTGGACCCCAGGTAGCGCTGGACTGGGGCGATGCCCCGCTCCCGCGGCATCGTTGACCACTCGGAGGCCAAGTGCCCGTTTCCGAGCGTCCTTGAATCGGTCGTCCTCCTCCCACAATCCCGGTTCCTTTCCCAGGAACCCCTTTGTCCGCGTCGAGTTTCTGAAAGAAGGACCGTGTCTTCGAAGTGACGAAGAAGAGAGGGAGGAAGACATCGTCATCTTTTTTCCCTCCAATCGCTTGAGTTCCCTTCTTCGAGGTGGGGTTGTCCAATGCCTTGACCATCTGCTTCTTCTCCTCCACATCAATCCTTGAGTCGAAGAAGGCCAGTCCCGCGTTTTCCTCGGAAAACGTACCACAGGTGGCGTCGCAGGGCTTGTTCTGCTGCCTTGGCAACGGTTTGGTCAGGGTATGTCTTGAGGATCTCGAGGAAGAGCACGTCGTTCAACGGAGCTTTCACAGAGATCGGTGCCTCATGCCTTTGCTTGCAGTACACCAGAGCAACGAAGGGGGCCCACTCGTTCCACTCCGGCCTTCTCTCGACCAGTCAGCGACAGCTGGGATTTCAGCATCTGAAGCTTGAGGCAGTAGATGGCCTTGGCCATCTACCGGGCTTGATGGAGAGCTCCAGGATGGCGGAAGGGTTTGGCTGGACCTTCACCACCGAGGAAACAGGTAGGAGAGACGGAGAAGTTCTTCATAGTCCCCCCTGGGATGGTTCTTCGACATCAAAAGCCTCTTCGGGAAAAGGCCAATGCGTCGTCCTTCAGCTTGCTGGCAGTGTCATTGGTGGCGAAGAACTCTACGAGGTCCCCCGATGTTTCCACCGTCTCTCTCCGAGGAAGATTCCCAAACCCGAAGGACCATCGATCACGAGTTGTTTGAAGATTCCAATGTCAGGACCAGAGGAAGAGCCGAGGCTGGCTTCGAAGACATCCTTGAGGATCACCTCGTGGACATGATGGCGGCAGGCCAACCAAAAGCAAGCTTCGTCCGAGTTCTTGCTCAATCCGAATGCAAGCACCTTGCACCATGCCAGTGTTCGAAGCCGTGGTGTCGAAACAGAAGGCGAGATCTTGTCCTGACGCCCGCTTCGTCCACCTCCTTCAAGACCACTGCCCGCCACGTTTCTGCCAGTCAAATCCGAGCTTTGCCGGGAACCCCAAGAAGGAAACTCGCGTCATCTTCCCCTGTGAGGAGGACGGCGATGCGGGCCTCCGTATCACCAGAGAGGGACGGGAGGAGTTTTCCGTCCCAATGCAGGACCAACCTCTCAGGTATCTCCTGGTTCCGCAGTTCCACGATCTTCTCGGCGGCTTGCTCTCTCCCCGCAATTCGTGCTCGATGGACCGTGCTCTTCGAGACCCCCATACTCCCAATGTCCATTCCCAAGAACTTGAGCGGTAGCTGCGAACGTTGACGTTGCTTGCCGCACCGACAAACTTCTCTCGATCCCAAGTTGAAATGAGGTTAAGATCCTTCACGGAGATCATGGCGACTGTTTGAGTTTTTCCTCTGGCTTTGGGATCCACGAGCTGGTGTGACGTTGTCGACACAGGACTGCTGCTGTGCTACTGCTTTGGCTTGGGATTTCCGCCCTTTCAGTCAGCCTGGCAATGTCGCTGTCTTCACTTCCCAGAGCCGCTTGAGTCGAGTTCCGCCCCTCGACCCGCTTTCTCCCCCTTCTTCGCTGTCACCCAGGTTTAATTCCCGCCATGGATGATTCCCCTCTGTCTTCTCTCTGACTCCGTAGGAACTCCTTGTCCCTCGTCCTTCACGTCTGCCCGTTGGAGAGAGGAGGAGTGTGCGAGGTCGAAGATTTCTTGGAGGTCTCTTTGAAAATCTCCTCATCCATACGATGTTCGGCCTGTCTTTGTTCTTTTTCTTCTTGAGGTTATTTTACGCCTTTTCCAGCTTTGACAGCTTCGTGCCCGGGTGTATTAATGTAGTTGTCGGAATCCCGGCGCGCGACCAGAAGGGGAGAAACCTCCTCCACCACCGCCTTCCTGCTCCCGCTCGCCGTCTTTCCCCATCTCCCGGTGGTGGTGGTAGTAGCGGAGGAGGACCTGCTCCTTCGATGGTAGCCCGGGCTCCGGTGATTTCATCGATTGGAGCCTTGTCGATCAGCAAAGATTACTAGCGGCTCTTGTTGCCATGTTGATAACTGAGGGAGAAAAAAAGTGGAAATTTTGAAAAATCCTGAAATTCGAGTCACGTCACCTAAATGTTCACCCTTTTTCGGGGGGCCCCTAAATATTAATCAATTCGCCCAAAATTTCAAGCAATACTTTTTTTACTATGAGAGAACCGGAATAACACACGAGCGTGCAACATTTCAAAACTTTTGCATTTTGGGACACCCTAGTACAGATACTAAAAGACATATATGACACATTAAAACAATTTAATATACCAAGTTCACGTGTACAATGATGCAAAGTAAGGCACTTGGGGGTCTAACCACAAATCAGAAAACTACTACAGGGCAAAGGAAAGAGCAAACACAGGACAAGCCAGACCACAGCCTCTCATGAACCACAACCAAATATTCTATTTCTACATTGTTATGTAATATTTAGCTTTCATTCAGATTTTCTTCTCATGTAATAAATATGATATCCTTATGGACAGGAGCATTAATGTAAACTCTTTTCCACCTGTACCCACAGTGGAGTTGGAAAGTGGAGAACGGGCCACCTTCCTGGACACACGGCCATGCTGCCTTCGGGGCCATGCGGGCTCGGGGTGCCATGGTGACTGATGTGGTGGTGCTGGTGGTGGCAGCTGACGACGGGGTCATGGCCCAGACGCGGGAGTCCCTCGGCCTGGCTCAGGAAGCTGGTGGTCAGTAAAGAACAGAACCCCTTGCATGCGACACTTGTGCAAAGAGTCCCATGGTTATGTTTGCTCTAACTTAAAAGTCAAAACCTTATGAATATGAACACTTCATAAATCATCCTGGCTCACCCTGGCTTGGTGGTATCAACTCTTGATGTACTTGCCTAGGTAATGCTTGTGCAATGTTTAACTTGAAGATTACAATTTTGCTGTACCCCTTATACATTTTCCAATCATAAATCTAAATCGTGTAATGGTTATGAATGAGAGAAAATGGTAGTTGCTTTATATTTCATAATGCGCAAGATAGTGCTTTCATTGCTTTCATCATTCATCTTGTTTACAGTAACACTACTAAAACTAGCACTCCTCAACAAACTGATCTCCATTCTCTCAATCCTAGATCTTCATACCATGTCCAAGTCTCATTTGCATGTATCACTGTTGGTACTATAATGGTATCACACAGTGTCTTCATTATCTCCTTGTTTACAGTTCTTCCTTGCCTTATAAACCCAAAAGATCCTGTAATTCTCCTGCCTTGTATTCTTTTTCACATACTTTTTCCATGCTTTCATACTTGCTTAGGAATGAACCAAGGCACTTGAAACTAGTATTTTTATTTGTTAGTATGGAGTCAAGATTAGAATATATTGTTATGCAGACAGCTGCTGCTGACCCTTTCCTATGGACGAGCAGCACTGTTTTAGACTGGCAAGATGCACCACTTCTGACAGAGCACTGTATCACCTACACGTTGGGCACGTTGGGTCCGGACATGATACCCGTGGAGCGACTACACAAACGGGTGGTAGATAAAAACAAACACCAGGGTTCTTTAGTTCCTTTGAACCGTTTACTACCTCTAAGTTACATTGCACAGGCTAGGAGCTATTGGACGATTAAAGACAAAACTCGTTCACTTCACCACATACCTGAATTCATAGTTCACAGTCATGCAAGGTGCAGTAGGCTGAGGGACAACGTAAGGTAGGACGCGGGGAAGGAGGTGGTGTCCACGAGAGGGAGCGGTACCCCTGACCCGCGCAGTGTTCAAACAGAGACTGACTGGCGTCCCCACGCCAACCCCGCTGGGCCCACTAGGCTCACTTCCCGCGCTGATTCTCCCGCCAAATCACCCCAGACTGCGTCCCTAACACGCACATACACCCAACAGTCTTCCCACGTCCATAACATTATCATGGTTCTGTCATGAAGAAGATCTCCTAACTTTTTAACATTTACCTTTAGCCTATACCTCTGACAATTAATACTATTTAACCCCTTACCAACTTTTGCAAATGCCCTCCATTTTCTGTAATCAACAGTGTCATCTGCAAACAAAGGCTTTTTATATTAAGCTTCCACCTGGCTTTGTATGAGTATTCCACTGAAAAACAGAGGAAGAGTATTTGAAGCATGTATAAGATCAGCATTGCTGTATGGTTCTGAGACATGGGGTTTGACGAAGAAGTTGGAGGATGTGTTGGTTGGTTGTGATCGGAGAATGTTGAGGTGTGTGACTGGGATCACATGGAGAGATGATGTGTCCAGTGAAGAGGTGGCAAGAAAATGTGGATTGAAGGAGCTGAATACAGTGCTGAGAGTAAGGCGATTGAGGTGGTTTGGGCATGTGAAGAGGAGAAAAGGTGGTGAGGCATTGGGGAGAGCTGTTGGAGTGGAAGTGCCAGGTCGCCATCCACCGGGCAGGCCAAGGAAGACATGGAGGTAGTGTGTTAAAGAGTATCTGGCAGCATTGGGCATTAAAGAAGTAGACGTAACGGATAGAGATAGTTGGAAGCGTATCATCGGCCGTCTAACCTCGTAAGGTATTATGAGAAAATCTGACGTTAAACAGTAAGAAGAAGAAGAAATATATAGCGGGACTGCTGATAAACAAGAGTATTCCACTGAAAAGCATTGGACGAGTATTTGAAGCATGTGTAAAATCAGTATTGCTGTACGGTTCTAGGTATGATATGAATTAGTTCCAGTAAGAATTCATACAATATTAGCAGTAATAAAAAAAAAAGGGATAGTGTAGCTAGGTTTTTGTAAAGAATTCAAAGATGCTTATGAGAGGCTTTGGATGTCTCAGGCTATAATCTGATGGGTTGAATCTGGACTAGTCAAATTCTTTGGTCCTGAAGGGAGCTTTGATCCAAGAATACCTCAGTCTACTGTTTGATGCCAAGCTTTTGATCAGAGCTAATTTGGGGCGACTCATGGCCAACATTTTATTTTGAAAAGTAATCTTTTATGCAAAAGCTACTGACATTTATTGAGCTTGGCGGGTTGAATCGGTAGTTTTATAAGACTCGTTACCATTTCATCTATCAAGAAAATGTTTGACAATAACAAGGTATGTACTTGATAATTTTCACTTATCTGGTGGGCTTGAAGAGCATAAAGAAAATATGCACGTCTTCTTGGCAAAGTCTGCTCAATATTGGGTAGTTTTAAGAGTGTGCAAGCATCTTTATTATTCATTCTCCAAAATATCTTAACAGTAATACTTGGTGTCAGTTTTTCATCCGTAATTGGAACAGCGTTTTGTATTTTTATTCATGCGAGTGAATATCAAGAACATGCCTCAGTTATAAGGAGCTCCATTGGATTCCCTCTGTGCTTCCTTGAGTTTATCAATCGCTCCCGGAAACTGAGTCAGCTTGTGAGTAGTAGACTCAATACTATAGTCTATTTCACCTACCGTGTAAAATATTTTGTTTCCTGTGGTCACGCGTACATGATAACACAGGGCGGGCGATGGTCTGTCTCGTCTCTGATTGGCCAGCGTCTGCAGGCAGGCTGTCTCGCAACTCATCCCAGAAAATGGCTGTCCTCACACTACATGTCTCACTTCTTTTCACTGCAGCTCACTTAATTCACTTAATGGTAACTTCTTTTTTCCTCTTTACTGGACACTACAGTACCCTCCCGAGTTTCGCGGTTGCTTTCTTCCCAAGGCATAGAGCGAAACTCGTGGATCACGAAATTCGGGTATTGAAAACACTGTAAAGATGCTTATTTAATCCGGTGCGAGGTGTACCTACCGTATTTTACAGCTTATAAGACTCACTTTTTCCCTAAAAAAATATCCTGAAAATGCCCCAAGCCCCTGTCCACCAGCAGTGACTGGGTACGGATGTTAGCCAAGGGTTTGTGACCCGCCTCCCGGGGTGGTGCTTCGGCCAACACTACGTAGAGGAGAGGAGAGGAGGAGGAAGAGGAGGGAGGAGAGGAGAGGAGCTTGAGCTTGAGCTTGAAATGGGAGCTACACAGCGGATGCTGTTGGTGAAGCCTTTAGTCCGGCGTTCTCCCGCACACGTATTCTGGGCTGCGTTCAGTAGGATTCCCCCGCGCAATACGTATCGTCTCTTCCCTACTGAAAGATTCAAACACATTTGCTACCAAGATAGCAGCTGTCGAAATTTATCGCTGTGGCTATTCTTATTCTCGCAGAATAACTTGTGAGCCCGATTTGATGCACACAAGTATAGCGGCAGGACAATTGATGC